>WURV02199110.1:0-11776 GCA_011762755.2 Epimenia babai
AGCTGGCCTATAGCAAGTATCGTATAAAACTGGCCTATAGCAAGTATCGTATAAAGCTGGCCTATAGCAAGTATCGTATAAAACTGGCCTATAGCAAGTATCGTATAAAGCTGGCCTATAGCAAGTATCGTGAATCACGCATCGTGTAATTTACATGTGGCAAGAACCAAAGAGATAAAACAATTAATGTAACGATGAGAGTGTGATGAGTTGATTATTCAAGTTGGGGGAGGGAATCTCTGTCTGTTGGACTACCAGCTCACAGTCTTAAGCATTCCATGGTATCTTTAGTAATTAATAACCAAAGACTAGAGGAGGAAGAAACGACTTGCCGATAATGTCAGAGGATCATCAGGGAATTTGTGACCTTACCTAGGTTTTGTGAAACTTTTTTGAAATAGCTAATTACAATCATGCATGATGCATGAAAACATTTCCAAGCTATGTTCCAAGAATTAACGATTAAAGAAGGCAAAGTCTGGAAATAATATTAGCGAGTTGCCAACGTATTACCGAGGATGATTAGTACCTGTGTACTTGATTATACTAGTTGCACCGCTAACTACAAATTACGCAGGGAATTGCAAATTAGCAATTTGCGATGTAGTTCTATTTCTTGTTAATATAGATTAACAAATTTCCGTACACAACGAGACTTGAATGGACATTGTACAAACACAAGGGGGGAGGGGGTCCTGTAGTTAGAGAAGAACCAATCCCTTATGACATTAGGTTAATTATTCCCATGTGATTGATTAAGGGCAATGTAAAATGAAACACACGGAATGAATCTCGGCACCCAGGCACCTTTGCCCTTCAACCGCCATGCAGATTCTAACGTGAAATTGGGTTGTCACGATCTCAAAAGACTGATGCTGTATGTCAAATTACGTAAGATGGTTTTTGTTGCAGTCAATTGTGACAATTGTTACAGACACGTTCTTCGACATCATCCCCTATTGTACAGCGGTAACGAGATCACCAGTACATTTTGACGGAGACAAATACAAATCTGCGTAACTCAAGAAGCACACTCACCCCGTGGTCATCGACGGAGCGCTTCGATTTGCTCTTCTTGCGAACTTTACGCAGCGTATTCTCAGCTTTCTCGTACGAACTGAACACCGACTTGTGACCTTGGCTATAGCGTTTGTGCCCTTGCTGTCGTCACACGATGTATAGAATAAGGTAATGAATGTGCTGTATAGGTTTGATAAAGTCCTGATGGGTCTTGCTAGAATCGGTTCTGGGACAATGGGAAAAAATGGTACCCATTTAATTAGTCAAATACGTTATGTGCATTTCCTGGTCCACTGGCAATGTTTACTGCATTCCCCATGCTGATGATGTTTAAAAGTTATCATTTCAACTGATATTAAACATTATCAACATTGAAAAAGAGAAGTACACAAGTAATAGTGTCTACTTGATAATAGGGGTAATCAATGTGGTTCTGTGAATAGCTGGATAGAAATGCATAGAAAAAACCTGTGCCTCTTATGGGACACGAACCCACAAACTCCAGATAACCCGTCTGGTGCTCTACCAACTGAGCTACAGGGGCAAGCTTTCTCCTATGCATTTAGGTATTTAACACTGCTTTTTAGAACCACTGTTGTTTAAAGTCCGTATATCATAGCTAGCAATATACACAAATACCTGTAAAAAGCATAATGATGGACCATAAATTGGTATATCCTACTTGATTCTTAATTTTGAAGCAAAATTCGAGATTAAACTTGTCCAAATTATCATACCGTACACCTTATTTAGTAAAGGAATTGAAACAGGTAATATATAAAGGCCGGTGTGACATCAATATTACACTTAAAAAGTCGAAACATAGTCAAATATCAATTCACAGCCCGTTATTAGGGCATGTTAAGATTGACAAAGTGCTGTCTGTCTCCTCGAATTGAGGCAAGCTCAATATCGCGCAGCCGAGTATGTCCCTTTTGTTTATTCTAAATACTCGGGGACCGCATGACATATGGTGTTATCACTGATGAGGGCAGATTCACGGGGATGCTGATCAAAACTGATATAGATAACAGCGTTAGGCAGCAACAGCCATTTGTGAGAGCTGTTTGTATAGTCTGATAGAGTGATATAAAACAAACCAGGTCGGATGTTTAATACCTTGTTGAGTAATCCATTACGAACGTTAACTAATGGAAGTCAAACTGTCGCTAAATTCATTCCTTTCCTCGATGATAGATATCATGCAGCAAAAAGTAAAGAGACACGAAAAAACGCTTATATCACTGATTACGTATGAGTTAATGTTGAAATATTGACAAAGACTAACTGTAGGCATATTATGACAGATTTTAATGAAATGCATAACTAGAAATAATTTGAGAGTAATTGATAAAAATTTTCGTTTTTTTGTGCGTAGACCTTGTATGTACAAACAGACAGACAGTTGAAAAAAGTATATCAATTATCGATGTCAACCAGTGTCACTATCTCATTCATGTCTTTGGGGGTCTTCAATCGTAAGGCCCTCGCTAAATGAATAACGGGGTGGCACCATATTTGTATATATCCGACGACTAACTAATTAAAGCTAAATTTATTTTAACAGCAGGAGTGGCTGCATGACCAGCTCTTATACGGGCTAGCATTCCCTATAGAGAAGAGAGTACATCTTATGGTCGGTATTTCTATTTCAACACAGGATCGGGATTCTTCAGTTTACGTGTTTTTAAGTCGCCATTCCAGGTATTTGACTAGTCCTGTGATTAAAGTCTGTCAGGTGCTTCCTGTGATACAGTCTGTGAGGTGCTTCCCGTGATAGTCTTTCAGGTGTTTCCTGTGATACAGTCTGTGAGATGCTTCCTGTGATACAGTCTATGAGGTACTTCCTGTGATATATTCTGTGAGGTGCTTCCTATGATATATTCTGTGAGGTGCTTCCTATGATACAGTCTGTAGCATATTTCCTGTGATACAGTCTGTCAGGTATTTCCTGTGATCCAATCTCCGAGTTATTTCTCGTGATATAGTCTCTAAACTATTTCCTGCGATACAGTCTGTAACATTGAAATTTGGGCTATGAAGGGCCAAACAGGCCCGTGGGCTACAATTTGGGCCTGAGCATACTGAGCAAAAATGTTAAAATGAGTATATACCATGAGACATACCCTAGTAACTAGACATAGAAATAGACATAAAACATTGTTCGTATGCACATGACAGAAAGAAGCAGAGACCAGATGGAAATGAAATGAAATATAATTGATTTAAAGTGCACTAATAGCATTGCTGTTTAACACACTGTACATCAATAAATACGCTATTTAAAAACAATAATAAGGCTGGCATAAGGAATGCCAGAAAAAAGCACACATATTAATTAGCACTGAAACATAATGAGCTTCCTAAACTAATAACTAAGATAGCTGTACAAGGTTGAACATATTTCAGCGACATTTCGGCAATTTCCAATATATGTAATATCTTAAATATTATCAGAAACAGAGCTATATGTAGATTAAAAACACAAAACTATTAATTGTGTTGCTTACTAGAAATACTCGTAAAAAGGCAATGATGACAGTAATTCTTGATAATTTATTAGATGTAAACTTTGGTAAACAAGTGTATTTTTAGTTGACTTTAGTTGATGGCAAAGAGATATTCTAAGATTTGCTGGACTTTCCGCAAACCCAAATGTTTTAGGTTATCCCTGCTTAAGATTATCCCTTGGGCAACCAGAAGTTTCACTGGAACGCTAAATTTATTATTGAATCAGTCTTTTTCCCCCAAAGACGATAATCATAAATCCAACATGGGATTACGTGAAATGTTCCATGATTAAGCAGATACAATCGGATGACGGATATCTTCTGGGTCATAATTCAAGACATTTCCATGAGCAAGTTTACAGACTCTGACGGCTTCTGAATTAAGAACTTCAATTCTTCAATGCTATAGTGAACTAAGATAATATAATCTACAGACATTCTGCATTACATTACAGTGCATTGAAATAGCAAGAGGGTGAAGAGGCTTCAAGATGCTCACCAAGTGTTAAAAAAAAGAAATAAACAAGAAAAACTAAACAGAGAGAAAAGGAAATGTAGAATGGAAGAAGCAATCAAGATGCTTGAATATAAATTAACACTTTAAAACAACTGTTGCAAAAATAATTAAAAAATTAAACTACTCAAAAAATAAACAAAAGGCCGAAGGAACCTCGAGACACTCATTTATTAAAAGAAGAGGCCAAACAGGCCTCAGAACATATTAAAAAAGGTTACTGAATATGTTCAAAAAATCGTTGATCCAATTTATCGATCATTCATGTCTGTTAATAATACTTCTTACAAAATCTTTGTAGAACTTCATATAAATTATGAGAGAAGTATCCTCAATGGAATATTCCAAAGTAGTGATTTGCTTATCAATTCATTAAGCCAAAACTTTTTGCAACTGAAATTATATTCCTCTCCCACAATTTGACACTGTGAAAATTATTCTTTTAATTTTATTGACTTATATATCCCAAATGACAAACCTCTGTATCAAATGGTTCTATAGAAGGTTTTTAAGTAAAACAAACATCAGAAGAAATTACCTCCTCTTGCTTGAAAGCTGATGCCCCTACCACATCTAATAAAGACCAACACAAGGAAAATATCTACCAAATGGCAAAGCTCTGCACGAAGCAGTTCAAAAGATTTTTTAGCAAAAATACAAACATAAGCACAAATTACCTCCCCTTTCACAGATTACGATAACACATTTAAGTAAGACCAACCCCAGGACAATAGTTGCTAAATGGGAAAACTCTATACCAAGTGATTTTCAACAAGCTTTTAGAGAAAACGTTAACATCGGATACATGGATGAATGGAGGAACGGACAACGGACGAAATCTGAACAGTAAAGCTCATCGAGCTCAGGTGAGCTAAAAAGATAATAGGCTCGTTTCCATGGTACTTCACTAATGTCTTAATGTCAGTCATGATACTTCTGTTTTGTGCTAGTGCTGCAATAAATGAAATTAACAAAATCATTCCCATAACAGAACTGTTCACATGTATTAATAACAAACAGCCCAATCTGTTTTAAGTGATTCACCAAATTATATAAGACAAATTTGTGCTAACAATGTAGCTATTTTAAATTCTCTTTCGATGCTGCAACAAAATTGCCAATATTTACACAATAAATGGTGGAGCAGTGCTGCACACTCGGTGGTATTCATGAAAATCCCATGAGTAAAAAGACAGCTGAAGACACAACTGTTGTGGCAATATCAACAATGTTAAAGACAACAGTGTTAAGCCACTCTCATTATACCACAGGCGTGGGACACTCTCCGAGCCAAATGGCAACACTGATGTAAAAAAACAGCCAATCTTTTTACAGTCACGCTAAGACTTCAGAAATCGCAGAGACTTTTGTCAGGTTTCTCTCAATAAATATTTTTTATTTGGAGGAATGCAGGTCTCGCCAAAATCATAAACTATCTTAAAACTATTCACAGTTTAAGTCACAGAACCTAATTCAAAAGGATAGGCAAATTAGAGTGCTACTTCAATAGGGGTAGTAAACGTCAGTCGCACTTATGGTATCAATGAATTATACCTTCATGAGATGTCACATGAGATGTCACCCAGTTCAATAAAAAAGCTATTCTCAATATTCAAGCGTAAGAATCTTGCTCAATAGACAGAGTGGAAGGCGCAGGAGTAAAGGCCTGATTGCAAGCGAACCCTGATTTCGAACTAGTGGACTCTCTCAATTCTAACCGCTGCATGCGTAAAGTTAAATTAGTTAGGTCACACTTTGTTGAACAATAGGGAGGTTAAGAAACTTCAGCGGAATCATCTTCGGCGTTCTTCGCGATAATGCAGGTCACCAGATGTCGAACTCCGCCGTACATTGTTAACATCACGTTGAGATTTCAATCTGCAACGGCAGTTGTGTTGTGGCCTTGACCGAGTCCAATTTGAAAGACACAAAAAATTTGGGGCCAATTTCAGCCCATATAGAATGCACGATGTAGTAGAGTCTGTAATGAGATTTTATGATTTTGGCGTCTTCGGCCATCAGATGGCGGTATTCGCTAGCAGGGGAATCCCGCAGAGTGACCAGATGTGACCAATATCGAACACCGCTGAAGACTCTATGGAAGTTTCTTAACCTCCCTAATGAAATCAACATTTTGGCTATACATGGGAAAGAAAGCTATGTATCAGATGCGAACAAGTCAGCATTTTTCCTTCCAAAAAATAGAGAGAAGCCAGCCTAAAGTTAAGGCAGTAACGTACTTCATTTGACACATATTATTTTGTATAAAAGGTGCTAAAGAATCTGGTTGATGTCCCGATCAAGCCAATATTAGCGTCTGTAGCTTTTCTCACACAAAAACGCATCAAACTGTGGCCGTTATGCAAGGGTTTCCGGCCAATTATATAGCCGTGTTTAGAATGCGGACGACACAATCCCCCCTCACCGCACATACTTATCAGCTATCCTGTCGTCTCATTGTAAATAATCATTACCCATCACGCACAATCAACAAGGATAACCAGACAAAATCAATTAGCATTCACAAAAGTAGCAAATATGGAAGGTCAACTCTCCACCATTACATCGTGATTTATGCTATACTAGTTGTCGATGATACATACATACCATCGCAGTTTTACTGGTTGTTTATACGCTCCTAGTTTCAAGTGTCTCTGCTATGCCGGTATCTCGTGCTGTTGTCTATGCGGTTTTTCTAGTGGTTCATAATATCCTGGTGTCCAGTGGCTTATGCCATTCCAGTTCTTAATGGGTATGCAGTATAAGATGGATTATGATATACCAATTTTTCTGTTGGTTTATACCATCCTGGTTTCCGGTGGCTCTTCCAGTTTGCAATGGCTTAGTTATCCCACTTCTTCAGTGGTGACGCTGTATGCTATCCCGGTTTCCAGTGGCTGATGCCATCCCATTTCCTGGTAGTTCGCGTTCTCCTGGTTCCCAATAATTCACACTACGCCAGTTTTCCTATTGCATATATTTAAGAATGGACATTTTTTGAAATCATAACTGGAGATAGATCTCACCTTAGGCGTGAATATACCGAATGCTACACAAACTGACATAAAGGTAAAGGTAGAGGTAAACGCGAGGTTTTGGTGCTACTTTATAATTAAATGTCAGTCGCACGTGCAACATTGCGCTGTTACACCCTTAAGATATTTTTATAATAACCCATTTCACGACAAATCGTTCTCAATATTCAACAACGAAAATCTTGCTCATTTCCTATTGTGGAAGGCGCGGGAAAAAATCCCTGGTTTTTATGCTGGTTCGGACTCGCAACCTCTCGCGTGAAAGGCAGCGCTTCTAACCACTGCACCACTGGCGACATGACAAGCCTGTGATGAATAAATGATCCATTACCTTACAGATTCATCTTATCACTGACCTATCCAGTAATTCCCTTGTACTTTGTACAAGATCCATGCCAATCGATGAGCGTGAAATATGAATTAATTACACAGCCTATAATCTTACGTTGCCTCCGCATCATATGTATAGACGCATTTCACTAACTACCCGCGCGATAAATTAGAACCCTACATGAGGTGCCGTTTGGTGACAAAAACCCCTAGGATTAAAAGGACATCAATAAGAATGATTACAGATAACTAATTATAGATAAGGAAACACAGTGGTGACAAACCGGGTGAAGCTGTAGCTAATGGTAACAATATTAGTAAAAGAAATCATGATTGAAAAACTAGTTCCATATAAGATTGGTGAAAGGGCGTAATAATAAAACTATCCAAGAATGAAGATTAGAGAAATATGTCAACAGAAAAACAAAACAATTATACTGTGTGAAAGGCTTTACATATATATAACAGCTCTTGCACCGTGTAGGATAAAAATGCTACATCTCTACATTAATCTTCACTATCTTTCTGAGACCAATATGTTTCAGGTTTGGACGATGCCTTACTACATTTGTAAGACAAATGTGCTCCTCTTTTGGACAAGACCTTAGTGTTTTTGTAAGATAAACATGTTCCACATTTAGACTATGCTATCTTTTGATACAAAGGTGGTACATTTTTGGACTATACCTTACTATCTTTGAAAGACAATGATGCTCCACATTTGGACTATACTACTAATTTATAGTAGTGATAAGCGGCCAAATCACAATTTTGCCAAGAAAATAGAATGGGTGAATAGTAATTCAAACTTAGGATCAGTAGGTGAAGAGGCCAACAGGGCAACAGCAAATATATCACGGCGTCAAAAGAAAGTGATGATTGTGATCTTGAAGCTAAATAAGATTTGACGACCAAACCAAACCAACAGTCAGCAGAAGGACACAGTGCATATAATCGTATCATTAAATAATATATAGGGGTATGATTCTATGAGTTAGTCAAATTCATGTCAGGGTGCTAGAACGTAGACAAGGGTTAGATCAGATACCTGAAGATAGTATGGTGATGAAATCTCAAATGAAAATAATGAAAATTTGACCGACTTCCTAAAACAGTGGCAATCACTATAATACACACGGAAGATGGGAACACTGGATGACTTGCTGATTCTGAGCTGACTACGAATGATAAAAGGAATCTTCATATATGGAAACACAATGGTACATGATAGGCATTTTAGAAAAAAAGATGAGAAAGACAAAGAGCAGAAAACCAGATAAATATTTATTAATACCATAGACAATTACGATAATCAGATAATAATGTAGAAATTAAGTAAATGTCAACGAGCAGAGAGAGATGAATCCAAATAGTACAAGCAAGATCAATAAAATGACATCATCAATCAGTGAGAAGCACGTTTCATTGATGAGAGACATGGTCCTCCATATTCTAAAACATGAAAACAAGAATCATTCAGATTTGCAACATGGAAATAAATCAGCGATCATACACTGATATGGATTTAGCGGAAAGTAGATGTTAAAAGGCCATACATTATCGAGTAATGTCACAATATTGACACATGAAATTGAACAGAATTTTACTGCTGGTCTTAAATGCTGCAACAGCATGGTAGGAGAATTGAATAGTTAAATTAAGACTGGTGAAATGAACATTGCTGCGTAAAGGTCATGTGTCCTGTCAAGTTATATACGAACAACATCATGAGAGACTATAATAAAATTCGGAAGTCGTATCACAGCCGTGGTAAAGCAGTCTGAATGAATGGGCAAGGTTATTAATAATATACATACATCATATACATCTGCTTCATTAGACATATATAGAGACATATATAGATGTGATATTTTGGAAATACCAAAGAATCTCACCCCAAGTGCCAAATAGTGGAGTTATCGAGTTATTGCCTTGCCCCGACACGTATGATGGATAGATATGAAATGAACCCACTGTCGCATCGGGGTGTCAATAATGGCGGGGGGAAACCGGAACAAGAAACAATCTCAAAAAGACTAATAAAGAAAACTAGAGGACTACATCCTCGAGAATGCTAGGATATATTTTGGTGGAAGCACTCAAAGCTGTAGTACCCATGACCCGTATAGTCGCACGTGTATTAATATGCGATTGAAATGGAAATATCTTTCAATCACCATGGCGAGGAGGTCCATTGTTACGATGATATTAGATTCTGCTGCGACCTAACTAATCTTATATCGGATAGTAGATGAATGCACCGAGAATAGTTGTGGATTTTGAGGCATGAATGGTAGGAGATTTGATGATTATGTCTATCAGCGATGCCAATCAAGCGTACGAGGATGATAGTTACACTGGCAACATTATGATGCGCAACGCACTTATATAATAGCGAATAAAATGAAAAGAAAAGGTACCTAACACCTTTGTCACTAAGTGAGATAATGGCACACAAAGCTTTAGTATACAAGTATACCATACTCCCTAGGGTATAACGATAGGTATCTGTGTGTCAATAAGGTGTGTCACTTTTTGTTTTATACGATTTGGCTTATGCGGCAAGCCACATCTCGATAGCGAAGAAGAAACTAAAGATATACTGCATATTCGATGTATTATAGAATTAATCTTATAGGTCTCAAACACCTCCGTATGTATACGTCTGTATATATGTCTGAGTAATCAATAATCAATACAGCGCTCATAGCCAAAAGACGTTGAAGGTAATTAAACGCTTAAACAATGAGATGGCATAATGAGAGCCAAAGTATGCATCTGAAATTAAAAGAGAACATTAAATATTCATCAGAGGACTAAGAATAGGAAAACGGATTATTAATCAAAAATTGATGACCAAATTCAGAGAGCTATACAAGCTTATCTCACCATTTGAAAATATCCATAAAACAATCAAAATTTTATACAGAATAAATATCACCAAATAAAAATAGCTTTTATAAGTCATGAATAGTGAATAACATGAAGGGAAGATTCATCAACATGCCGCTAAGTGTTTATTTATTTTACAATACTCTGTCTTATAATCAAAAGACAATAAGGTTTAAGCAATAAGCAACATAATGCATAAAGATAAAATAATGAATACACTGGCGACAAGTGGGTGGGGAGAACTAGAGATTGAATTTATTATGAGAAAATAGATCTTCGTCGCTCAAACACCACTTTTTCTCCCTGCGAAGTTTGCATCACTCCAGAATGATTCGATAAATGCATAAATGCGAGATTAAAGTACATAAAATATACTACCAGGTATATCATAGTCTGGAGTTAAATTATTACTTAGACCGAGGCATATCGTATTTCTGGCTCAGTCATAGTTGTGAATAACGCTGTTGCATACGAATGGCTTCATTAACGATGATCATCACATTGATTTCTTATGAGTCTGGCACAATCTGTTACGGAATAATCGAGATACACGGCGCTTGTACCATTGTATTTGACACGAAACTACATTGTTTGGATCAGACACGTTATCGGGAAATAGTCGCGTAAATTAGTGATACAACGTACGTATGGTTTCATGGTAAATCCATAAGATATTCCGCGGAATATGACAATTCAATAGCCAATTTAAGGGTGGTTAGCGTAGTGGTTAGAGCATTTAACTTGAATCCATAAGATCCTGGTTCAATTTCCACTCTAGCGACTATACTACCTGTCGAGTTTTCAGGCAAAAAATGCCTTAAACCGCATCCGTTAATAAGGGTTTGAGTAGCCCTTTCAGTATGGTTATGGAAGGGTTTTTTCCCCGCTGATGTCGCTGTGTTTCAGGTACTCTATGGATGGTCCCTAAGAAGTTGACCTCTCTGCTATCTCGTCATGTCATTATAAATACTCATCAACTATCACAGACTTAGCCAGGTGTGCGAAATCAAGGCTGCTTGTACGCATTTAGAACCAGTGGCCTAAATGGACCGCGTGATAATCAAATATCTTCGAGCAAATAAATAGTATGGAGCAAACCGCATTATGAAAGAGCTGCCTGAGAAAGATTGGACTCTCGGTGGAGTGAAAGAACTGTTTCGCAAAATCAATATGACACGTTCCTACGAGAGGGGGCAGGTGGCATAGTGGTTAGAGTGTTTGGCTTTGAATCCAGGGGTCCCTGGTTCAAATCCCGCTCTAACCAGTATACTAACTGTTGCGTTTTTCGGGCTGAAAACGCCTTAAAACCCATTGCGCGTGGGGGTCTGGGTAGCCCTTGCCGTGTTCTGTTGGGGCTCTTTCCCTCTAATGTTTGCTGTGTTTCAGATGCTCTATATATGCTCTCTATGTCGCTTACCTCCCCGTTATGTCGTCATCTCATTGTAAATAAACATGGACCTATCATAGACTTAGCG
>WURV02199121.1:0-11775 GCA_011762755.2 Epimenia babai
TACGTGACTAACACAACACAATGCATTGTTCATCAAAGGTTGTTATCCATAATCACTGGTACGTGACTAACACAACACAATGTATTCTTCATCAAAGGTTGTTATACATACTCAGTGGTACGTGACTAACACAACACAATGCATTGTTCATCAAAGGTTGTTATCCATATTCACTGGTACGTGACTAACACACCACAATGTATTCTTCATCAAAGTTTGTTATACATACTCAGTGGTACGTGACTAACACAACACAATGCATTGTTCATCAAAGGTTGTTATCCATAATCACTGGTACGTGACTAACACAACAACACAACACAATGCATTCTTCATCAGAGCTTGTTATCCATACTCAGTGGTACATGACTAACACAACAACACAACACAATGCATTCTTTATCAAAGGTTGTTATCCATACTCAGTGGTACGTGACTAACACAACAACACAACACAATGCATTCTTCATCAGAGGTTGTTATCCATACTCAGTGGTACGTAACTAACACAACACAAGTTACTAGTGATTCCAAAGTCTCATTCACCCAGTTAATTAAACCCTAATTTCTTGCATCACTGAGTGATACTATCCTGCTTATAACATAATATATCTATTTACAAATTTGATTCCATAGATTTGTTTTAATGCAGAGAATGTTAAACAATAGGATAGTCTCGAGCCGAAGAGCTCTCTTTAACATAGCCTGTCATTGGACAAATGCGACTGACCCGTAGTCCTGCACGCGACCTAATTTGCATAACTACGCGCCTCTATTTCGAGAGAGTTAATATATGAGCTATGATTTGCGAATGAGGCTAGTGATTGATCGTTGAATTGTACCACGTATGAGTAGCGCGTTTTTCTGTATTTAATTAGTATTCACACTACGTAGTTCATTGCCAATTTTGTTATCCTGATATAAACCAAGGTAGATCAACCAGGCAGGTGATTCATTCATTGCGCAGGTATTTGTATACATTAATAACTAAGTATCAATTTGATTAGTTTATTATATCTCATTTTTTACCAAATTTTCCATTTACATAAAAAAAGACGGAAGCAAGTGAGTTTGGAAGCCCGGCCTTTCATGCAAGGGTTTTGATATGAATTTGTACGAACTATGGATTTTTACTATACCTAACACTACAAGAAATGCAGGCCAGGCTTTATCATGAGGCATCGTCAAACACTTAACAACGACCCTTGCACTTTAATGTAGACATGATCAGCTTCTGTTTAGTGATTACATTCCAAAGGAACTGGCATTGTTTGTGCTAAGTGTATTGCATTAAGGTTAGACTATCTATTATCAACAGTTTAAGGACTATAATGATAAGATTCCAATTGATAGACAATTACAATAAAATTTGATTAATTCATGATGATAGACTACATTAGTTTGGCAATAAAATCACAGAATATGTATGAAAAATAAACTTTACCTACTTTCCCTGATAGATTTCTATTCCTATTCCTTTTAATTCATATCCACCTACTTCTAGATCATGCCCATCTATATAATATGGTTTTATTTCATCTACTTTATATCAATCTACTTCTACTTCCTCTTCTGAATACTTCATCTACTAATTTAGCTACTTACGTACTTAATTTACTTCATCTAACTCTACTTCATCTAATACTTTATCGACTCACATACATAACCTACTTATATCATGTATTTTTACCCACATAACTCAGATGCTTACATATTTCATCTACTTTCACCTTATGTACTAGCATGCTTCCTCTACTTACACTTTATATCCCTACAGAAGTCTCTAACCTGTCTGAAAAGTGAGGGCATGCAATGATACATTTAATATGTTAACAACATGCAACAAGCATGTAACATTATTAATTTATAAATTTATAATTGATACATTTTTACCTCACCCTATGTTTATATTTTGGTTTTACTATACATTTGTATACTGATATATAATTTTATCCAAATTCGAAATATTTTAATGCGACATTAGGTATTTCCAATGTTATATGTCGTCAGATTTGTGCTTTTCTATAATCTTCTAATGATCGCTGTAAAGTGCGACTTAAAAAGCATAAGGTATTTATGCATTGGAGGGGCACTATAATAGCCATTGATAATGATAGTAATAGTTTGATACTTGATTATATTTAATGTATACAGTAGTTGTCCACCCCTGCCTGTCTCATTCACAGACTACGGCTTATACAAAATAGAATAAAATACCACAAAATAGTGCTAATCAACCTTCACTGGCTACCCATTTCTCAGTGTATTCTGTAAAAAGCTCTAACGTTTGTTCATCATGCCATCCATCAGATGGGTCTGACTTACATTAATGACTTGATTTCTGTTTATCTTCCCTCACATCAGCTCAGATCGGCATCTCAGTCACTGGTTACTGTTGAGAGACGCCACCTTTCCAGTACTTGTAACCATGGTTTTCATTAAACAAGTCCTATCCTATGTAACAATTTTGCCCTTGAGCTTAGATACATATGTGCCTTTTCCATTTTCAAGCAACGACTCAAATCGCACCTTCTCACTGAAAAGTTGTTTACTTTTCATGTTCTGGTTTTGTGCTAAACTCCCTTCTTCATACTTCATCTTCACTGTGAACCACTCTTTGATCATGTTTGACATCATAGAGAGCGGTATAATAAACATTTTTAACATTATCATTATTATTATTAATACTCATGTATCAAGTAATAACTCGTGATAACTCGTGGAACTTTAGGTGATATGGATCATATGTTAGAATGTGGCGAGTCAAAATCAACCCCAGGCCATACATTAGACACCCCTTTAAAAGACGCAATAGTCTCGATAAGTACAGTACCTTCATGCATGATTCATAGTGTTTGAGACGCCGCTCACCGCGTAGATTTAGACAATAGATATCCTGTAACGAGAATAATACTGAGACGAACACCTTGCCATGTAAGGCCACGCATAATGAAGCCCCCCCCCCCCCCCGCACACCCGCTGGTGCAGGAAATACCCGGTATTGGTGAATGATTTGTCACGATTCTTTAATAATCATATGCCTATACAATAATATTAATTTGCAAGAATGACAATGTCATAGTGATATTAAGATTTATTATTTTTATGGTAAGGTGAAATATTATCAGCAGTCTATTCCGAACATACAGAATCAATCAGTTAATAGGGTAGCCAATGTGGATCTCTGACTAGTTGAATGATGGGACGTACAGAGGATGGGACGATGGAGGTATAAGTTTCTTTCTGTGCATTTCTTTCTAAGAATCAATCAGTTATACATGAATCAGACGGCTGATATTGTTGTCAATTGCCACCAAATCAAATGGTTTGCCTTTGTTTATGTTTAGAGTAAATTTATCATTATTTAAACATTTCATCACCAATATCCTCATTGGTTTATATTTATCTGGTTTTCCTCTAATGATGAAAAAATGGGTTTTGACAATGTGACACACGCCAAGGTTTCAAATGTTACCTCAGCACCCCATTTGGAATTCTTATGGCTTTTACAATGTGCATATTGTAATTGCATTTGCAGTGTGCATATTGTCATGGCCTTTGCAGTGTGCATACCTTCATGACATTTACCCTGTACATACCAACATACCATTTACAGTGTGCATACCATCGTGGAGAGAAATGCACAGGAAAAAACCTATACCCCTGATGGGGTATACCGTCTTGACATTTACCCTGTGCATACCATCATGGCATTTACAGTGTGTACACCATCATGACATATACAGTGTGCATTATTGTCTTTTCAGTGCTGGTATATTGAAGTGTCCCGAAGATAGCTCTGTTCTCGACTACGCTACGGTGAGTACCATCCATCTCAATAATCACTTGCTGGCATGTGTGTTTGTCTCTCTTATTTATCATCCAATGCGACAAATTATAAGACCTCTATTATATAACTACTTTAAAAGTTTATCCTTTGACATATAAAATGACTACCGTAGACAGGGATCAACATGTATGGGCCATCTTTTATTCGGTTACAATTTCAACAAGATTTTTCCTTTCTTGCCTTGTAGTTTTACAGTTCTTCCACTCACAGTTATCTCACACACGACTTACTCTAGTCACCTAACCTGTATTACCTATCTCATCATCATGGCTCCTGGCTTATATACTGATGAATGTAATCCAAATATCACGATCCATTAAACAATTACAACCTCCCTGAGGCATGTATTTTATCCTTAATACACCAAACCAAATGTATTGTCATTCTGCATGTATAAATTCTAATTTTACCCTATGTATTTTTACCATATAACTAACCACCATACATGAACTATTCTTATCGATTGTTTCATCGTTGATTTGCATATTGTTCGGCATATTTGTAGCTTAGTTCTCTCCTCTCATACATAATCATAAAGAAAATTAGGGCCTACTGGCATGAAATCATGAAATAATGGAATAATTACTACGAAATTAGTCGTGACATCCCTAACTAGTCAACTGTGTTAATATTGAATGATTGAATGACGAGTGAAATGAACATGTTTATATTTAGCATTTCTCAGTCCCTGATGAACAGTATACTCCCGCATGTGAGGGTCGATTGGGAGTTTTTAACATGGGCTAGATAGGCTTCTGTTATTTCTTTTCTGCATTTAACAACAGATATTAACGGCAAGAGTGAGTGGCTACTGTCAAAGGACACAGATTTTATTTGGTGAACAATTTTTCATAGTAGCTGCCTTTAAGGCTGCTGCCATCTTATTGTTGGACTCATTTTTATGGCCACTATTGGTACTTTCCCCACATATCCACTACTCACCCTTCACTCTATTGGTAGTGATGCACCCTCACATACAGTAAGTTGATAGTGAGTCACAGATCAATACACAGAATATGTGTATGCAGACTTGGGTGGGGAGATGGGGTGATACAATGTATCAGTGAGTGTATGGTATGATATGATTGATTGGTTTGATATGTAAACTATCAGAAATGTATCTCACTGGCTAATTCAATAATCGTGTTTGACCTGTCAATTATATCCCCCAGTCCTCGAATAATATCTACCTGCAATTACTGTATTGACTATCTTATGACCACTTGAACTATATTGTACATTATGTGATTTGATTTTTTATTTCATATTATTTACAATAGATCCTTATTAAACAATAAACTACACACAGAGCTTGGTACACCTGTAGTAATCAATACGCCATTTATCATTCAATGTATTCATATCTGATGATGGAAAGACTCATAGCACCTAATACTAGAATGTTATTCGTGTATTGGTGCAGTCCCTGGATAAATAGGTCATTCAGTTCAGTCATACTGCCGTGGGTAGCCACCCTGGCAAGTGTTTCACCCTGGCAAGTGTTTCATTCACCATAGCATTGACTATTTTTTCTTAGCACTATCACAGATCTAATATTATTACAGCACATTGTTCATAGATGTCATTCGATAAAAATATCAAAATGACATAAAAATCCTAATATCACCCACTGCTACGTAATGACCATTGACTATCAGATCCCTTTCAGAAAAATGTAGTAGATTTCTAAAGGTATTGAAAAATACTAGTCGAATTTATAAAATTTGTACCCCTTACATTCTACAGACGTATATATACATCGTGACATGGAAATGTTTCAATACACACTGATATATATGTACAGCCTATGGTAATACTGTACATAATACGTTTAGTTATGCAATAATGATTCTTTGACTGAATATGCATAATGATAAATATATCTTATAACATGATGTCTTGTCCAGCTCTGCATATGCGCATAATTACTACTATCAAAGATGGCGTCAAAGATTAGCCATGTACTAGATTATAATATATATACTGTGGGTATATTGTCTTAACCCTAATAGTGGATTTACATTATCCAATTTTTTCGGCTCCCGCTCCCGTCTCCGATAAATCGGAAGGTCATTTACACTATCCGTCTGACGTTTCTGATCGCTCAACGGGCCGAGTCACATGATACCACTTTTACAAAATGGCGGATTACTTTCTAAGTGACGATGACATTTGGTAGTTGCCGCCGCGAGTGCGGCAACAATAATCGTTGCGAGCCTGCCTACGAGAAAAACCCAGGCAGTGTGGATGAGAGATTCTTTAAAAAAAAGTGTAAAAAGAACTAGGGGCGTATAACACAATCATGAATATGCTTCACAGTCAGGAACCGAGCGCATTTCGTACATTTGCTCATCACTTAACTCTAAATCTAAACGTGGCTCCATCTTGTGAAAAAATTGTGTTGCTAGGGCGAATATCACGTGAACGACACTGATCATGTGAACAACACTGTTCGTTCATTGGTTGAAGCTCCCGCTCCCGCTCCCAACAAATTTAGAACTCGCCCGAATTTCAAAGCGGATCCGTTTTTTCATGAAAGACGGCGGCGGGAGCGGGGGCCGAAAAATCGGATAATGTAAATGCATTATTAGCACTCTGGTGTTGCAAAATTGCATTGCTATTGTAATGAGATGTGAAGATGTCAGGGTATTAAGGGATAATAGTGGTACGCAAAGGTGCATAGCCGAAGGTGAAATAGCGAACGAGTTTGTTGAGTGTAAACCGACTCGCTGTACCAGGCACTGGTTCCACATTCGTGTTGTCACCCTTGATGTCACATTGTCTGAATGTTTGGACATCAAAGTCAGGAGAAACTAATCACCGCCAGGTGTTATAAATATATGACTGACGAAGGCTGAGATAATGTTTAGCAATGTAGCAAGTTAATGCTGCATGTTGATAAATACTAAATAATACCACCATAATATAGCGTAACATGCAAAAGTACGCATATCATTATAGTTACGCTTGTGTGTACTAGTGGATTTTATATATACATATATATATAAAATGAATGGATTCTCTTTCTGATATTTAGTTGCATTAATCCATATTTCATCAGCTGTTCCCATAATAATATGCAAAGCGATCGGAGATCTGTCAGCCGTATCAGCAATTCATATCAATATCTATACAGTATAACCTGGGCTTTCAACCATGTCAATAAATGTATACACCGTAATTTATATAGTTTTGATTATTTTTTTCACCCTTTACATTGAGTTTATTTGTATTGTGAATGGTTTTTATTTTTATGTTCAAGCATTTGCAGGACTCCATGATATCCTGACATGATTATCAGGATACATTATGAGTTACCAGAGCCCTTTTCTACGAGAATGAAATTGATATGATATAGTGCAGCAGATCCCAAACTTGAATTCTCAACGGACCACTTCAGTAGAATACTATTGCCGGAGCATCACTCACACGGGGGTTTCCACTTTTCTTGAAATTATATAATTTTACTTATTTGTTGTATTGCTGGCAATACTACTTTTCGCGGACCACCCTCTGGGTACTCACGGACTACCAGTGGTCCGTAGACCACACCTCAAAAACTGCTGATGTAGTGGCACTTTTTGGGGAACTGGATGGAGGCTATATAGCCCTGTCCTCCCCCATACAAGTATACAAGTCACACCTACCACTATAGTCAATATAGGCCAATGATAATCGTTTTATCATTTACCCAGGGGCCATGAACTTCACAAAGTTCACATCATCACATGACCTAATTTCACCGCAGTCCACCCTCCCATTATTGATCGTTGACCTCTGTTAATGGCGTTTATGTGTCGACTCTAGTTATTATCAGAAGTTCAAAACAATAAAAATATCATCGATTTAGAACGAAACTGTAGCCACGAATAACCCAATTCTCGTCCATTCACCTTTTGCCGCAGTACTTTATTCACCTGTCCAAATTTATCACTGAGTAAAGAGCGACGTGTCAAAATCAATAAAGTCATGCTTGTATCAATAACAAAAAATCATTAGCACACCTTCGTAGAATGCACAATACAGTCATCCAGATGGAAATTTAAATTTTGCATGTTTATCATTTTTTACTCAGTTTATCATCCGGTACTTCTATTTTTATTCATTTTTTTTTTAAATCGAAAAGAATCGCATTGACCCAATTAGGATCATCCATCGATGATGTGTCATCGAATCATTAGTGTAATTGGATTGGCTCCAGTTGGTTGTCATCATTGCTATGAGGCTGATTGCCCCAGCTCCCAGTAATGATTGATGCATGTTATTAATAATTCAACCAGCTTCAGTAATGAATTCCCTCTACAATGATTCATCTATATTCATAGTATACTGTTGGTGGAAACTGCAAAGCAAGCCTACAAATGTGGTTAACATGACAAATTTATTAACCTCACTGAAAAACCTACCCAGTCTGGTCAGGCAATTGACTTCCATCTACAGACGGACAACAAAACCGCACTCCACTAAGTCTATGATAGTTAATGGTTATTTACAATGTGATGAAGACATAGCGGGGAGGTAAGTGACAGAGACTATACATAGAGAAATACAACTAGATCAGAGGGAAAAAGCCTAAGAGAACCATTCTGAAGGGCTATCCAGACCCCCATTGGCAAAGAGGCTTTAGGCGTTTTCTGTCTGAAAACTGGGCTGTCGCCCAAACTTCTGAAAAAGGATGTGTATTGCCCGTAATTGTTGTTTCTCCATACCTAATGTTTCGTAACGGCCATGTTTATGAATGGAACACGTTGATTGGTTTAGCCCACCATCGACTCTGGTGGGTGGTGGGTGTAATTACCTACACGTATTTGTACGTCTCAAAACCTCCCTTCAGCAAAATTTTCTACATTACATTGTTTAAGGAAATATAAATTATTTTTTACGCTTTATTAACTCACCCAATGTGAAATGAAGTGAAGTGAAATGAAATGAAATGAAATGGATGAAATGAAACGAAATGAAATGAAATGAAATGAAATGGATGAAATGAAATGAAATGGATGAAATGAAATGAAATGGATGAAATGAAATGAAATGGATGAAATGAAATGAAATGAAATGGATGAAATGAAATGAAACGAAATGAAACGAAATGAAAATGAAATGAAATGAAATGAAATGAAATGAAATGAAATGAAAATGAAATGAAATGAAATGAAATGAAATGAAATGAAATGAAATGAAATGGAATAAAATGAAATGAAATGAAATGAAATGAAATTAAATTAAATTGTATATACTTCTGTTATATATGTACCTGTATTCTACCTGTATTATATCTGTATTATATATGTATTATATCTTTATTATATATATATTATATCTGTATAATAGCTGTATTATATTTGTATTATATCTGTATAATATTTGTATTATATATGCATTAGATCTGTATTATATATGTATTATATATGTATTATATGTGTATTATATCTCTATAATATCTGTATTATACACGTACTATATATATAGTATATATGTATTATATCTATATTATATATGCATTATATCTTTATTATATCTGTATTATAGTTTTTTTCCGTATTTGATAATCATAATCATCAGTAATGATACTACATTTTGAACAGACAATTAGAACTTTATTGAAGTTATTTGCATTGTTCAGCTCTCACTGAAGTGGGCCCAAACTCACAACATCCAATTCACTAGTTGGGTGCTCGATCAACCAAACTATGAATGCACACATCTGTTTCCCATACATGTCTCGCATATACACGATGACCCCTTCCTGTCCTATACTGTGTATTTTATCTTTACATGAAGTCATCAATTTGTACGTTTCAACCATTTTGAGGTATGGTAAGTTCACATGAGATGTTTATTTAGGGTGGGACCGGTGACCGTGTTTCTGTAAACTGTCACCTCGGCAGTGTTCATTATGCCTTATAGCTGACCTATCAGGGAGATAATAAAAAAATTGCACAGGTACAGGTAACACCTTTTGAGACTAATTCGACCTCATAAATGAGCTCTCGCATGTACTATGTAATGTAATTTATGAATAAATTCAATCAGTCCCAAAAGGTGTTACTCTTGCATTTTTCTCTTACTTCATAAGGCGAACCTGGCTACTACACTATGCATCTGGGAGATGTTTTTTTGTAAAACAAAACTCTTCTATTCACAAGCTAGTGAATCATAGCTAAGCCAAATTGGCTTGGGAGGCTTTATATGGGACCCGGGGCTATTGGTCATACGGTCTCATACCCTTAGCTGGTGTGAATAGCTGCAACAAAATGTTAGTGAGAGCACATGGAATCATGTTGTAGGATGTAAGTCATAATTATCCCATCTCAATCATTTCCTTCCTAGGTTTAGGGTACTCCCAGGGTGGGGTGTAGGGTTTTGAAATGCCCCATTTTATTATTTCACACTCTGCATTTTCTCAGATACCTACAATAAACAGGTGTCATTTGCTATAGCAATCACAGTGATAAATGTGAATAAGAAAAGTAGTACCTTAATGACTAAGGTATATATTACTGACAAAATGTACAGGCAAAACTTGTGCTAATCATACCTTATTTAGTGAATACCTTCTTTTTTAACTAAGCATATTCATTAAGGGTATGTATCTCTTATCTTTCATACCCTCAAATTAAAGACTCTCCTTGTATTTGGAACATCTATTTTAGTATTAATCAACCCAATATATTTTATCGTACGCTTTACACAGTTTGCATCGTTCATCACTATCTTTATACTAGTAATCACTAATAACAAGCCCAGTTATTTACCCTAGTCAGTAATTTTAAAGCACACAACATTTAGTTTGTGGCTCCTAGATGTCTCTGTTTATTCAATTGTTTATTCAACATGTTGACTATAGGTTAATCATCCACACAACAGTGACCTTTATTTCAATGCATTATTTGCCTGTCCGATCAACTCTTGTTCCAACAAAACTCCTTGGCAAGACCGTAAAGTCAGCAAAAACACAAAAGACATCTCTAGAACATTACCCTTATACAAAGCATTTGTTTAGTCTCCAATAATTGCTGTAATGTTAGACAAATGTTGTTATCAGAGTGTACACCCCTGTGATACACCCCTGGGATAAGAATAAGGATTAACTTGCCCCAGAGGCTCTTGAGATATATAAAGACATGTGTGAGGTACAATATCATCATTACCGTAGTCTGTGATTCAGGAATGTGGCATGTTATACACATTAACATTGTACAGTTTGTTTTCTACCACTGTGTAACATTTAACTTAATAGTCATTTTCTAGTAATTTTCACCATTCTCTCCAGCCTCAGCATATTAGCCTGTATGCTACATCCCTAGCATAACTATTATTAAACATAAATATTCACACTAATAAAGTCAAGGTCACTCGATCGCTAAAGATATGTTGCTTGGATTATAGCGTAGAGCCGAGACCAGTTTCATCTAGATTGTTTGAGTATTCACCGCGTTTCTTGTACAAGGAAGAAAATGTCACTCATATGTTCATGTGTAATTATTAAATCATGTTATTCTCTAATGTTTTTATATTTATTTTTCTATTAATTACGTTCATAGCTATGACTCTATTGGCATTGACTTATATTTAGGCCAGTACTGGCCCTTTATTAGGCTAGTCTAGATTTTTTATTGGCCTCACTAACAGGTTACCCTTATTTATTATTATCCAAAAATCGCCCCGTTACAAACTACGTACAGTTGATCTTCGTCTAGTCATTCGGAGTCTACGAAGTTGATCTTCATCTATTTATACTAACTCTACGGGGCGTACAGTTCTTCCTTTATTTATACGGAGCCCTGGTGACTAGCAGCTAGATGTTTAGCTAATGTGATAGCTGTTGATCGTGTACAGTGAGACGAGAAGACAACAGAAAGAGAAGCTCCATCAGTATTTATAACAAGTTTAAAACAAGGCAATGTGGAAGGGAGGAAACT
>WURV02199132.1:0-11775 GCA_011762755.2 Epimenia babai
ATATATACACGATAGTGATGTTAAGGTCACAATGTGTGAATCTTGGATGGGAGAATTCTGTAAGGACCCGGACATCCACCAGTTTCTACCCTGACATGTAGCCACTGAAACACAGGTGGAAGACTAAAGGCACGCCGAAATAAATACTATGTAATCTATTGCCACTGAGCTTGGAAGATAATAAATTATACTTTATGTTATTGACATTCATATAATATCCAAAGCTATAGTTTCAACAAATTGTTCTGTGCTGGCAAAATTATGACTAGTTTTTAAAAAATTTAATATACAGTTGCATTTTTGCCCAGACCTTATTCCTACATATGCATGAATACCGGGCTATCCATTTGTGGTAAAAGACAAAACAATTGTAAAAGAAATGGTTGCAAATCAATACATCATACATCAGAATATATACTTAGTTCTACAAATCTAATTAATCAAGACACTTTCAAGTGTTAAAAACTTAGTTTTAAAACTAGCTTCTAATGACTCACGGCAATTTCATCCTCATGAAGAGTCGACACATGAAGAAGGCAATGAGAATGGAGAGAAAACCAACAATGAGAAGGATGATGCGGTTCAGACGAGGCATACTCGGCTTGTTGGTCTGATCCAGAATAATGAAACCCATGCTTCCAAGCAGGAACATGAAGCTCGCTGCCAGGCCCTCCATTATGTACTGACCGTTGACTCGGTATGCCATGAAAGCTACCTACAGATGGGCCAATCAACAAAGGTGTGCCAATTAACAAAAGTAGGGCAATTACTTGGTATTGTAGTAGCACTATTTAACGGTGTATCCAGGAAATGGACTGAACTTTAGAAATAATATAATAAAGTACCGTAATATGGGTGTGTTTTAGTTTTTGCTCAACTATACATGTAACTACTATAAAAGTATATCTTCATGATTGGTATATTTTGTACTTCACCTATATTATGTTACATGTTAGTTAAGTGGTGATTGGCAGGTAATAAGCAGGTAAACTATATTTTTAGCTCACCTAAGCTTATGCTCGGTGAGCTTTTCTACTCGGAAGTCGTCCGTAGTCCGTAGTCCGTCTGTCCGTCCGATGTTAACATATTCTTAAAAAATCTGATCAAGAACCGCTTATCGCATAGGTCTGCTTTTGGCCAATATTGTCCTAGCGATGGTCTCTTCTAGATTTATTGCAGGGGTCTGCCATTTTGTGAATACTGTCCTTGGGTTAGTATCTTTTCGATTTGTTCAGCATCTCGTCATGACAGCATAGGGGGGTAATTTCTATCGAATTTTAAATTTGAAAATCCTTATCTCAATGTCAGCTTAGTGCAAAGGTCTGCCATTTGTCAGATATTCAAATCTGTTTAGGGCATCTCTGTTTTGGCAATTACATGTGATTTCAGCCTAGGTTTTTCCACTGATCTATATTTTCTTGTTTTAGTGTCGTAATGGGTACTGTAGGGTTTTTTTGACTTTTGTCTTGTTTCAGTATCGTAATGGGTATTGTTGGGTCTCTTTGGCCTCTTGCTTTGTTTCAGTATCGTAATGGGTACCGTTGGGTTTCTTTGGCCTCTTGTCTTGTTTTAGTGTCATAATGGGTATTGTCGGGTCTCTTTGGCCTCTTGTCTTGTTTCAGTATAGTAATGGGTACTGTCGAGTCTCTTTGTTGCCTTTTTTGATATCAGGCAGTCTCCTCGTCTTCTCATTCTAATATAACGATGGCCTCCTTGGCCTCTTGTTCTGCCTTTTCCTCTTTTTTTTTTCTCTTTTTTTTTCAGGTGAGCATCTTGAGGCCTCTTTGGCTTCTTGTTTGATATAAAATCTATTATCACTCTTTTGGATTCATAATGGGAAGCAGTGAGTCGAGTGGTAGAAGCGCTGGAGTCATAACCAAAAGGTCGCAGGTTTAAAACTGCCCACCAGTTGACTTTTCTCCTCAGCAAGTCATTTATCCCCTATTGCTAGAGTAAACCCGTCTCCAAAATGGATAGATGCTTCATATTACCTGTAATACATTACTGGTATTATTACAGGTTGATTACAATTAGGTATACTGAATACAGGCGAGTACTTTCTATGCTGGCAAGCCTCAGCAGCTTGTCTCGTATCTGTATAGAGTTAGTATGTAAATATTCTTCTGTTTTGCCTTTATTATGCACAAAACTGTTACATAATTATATTATATACTGTTTATAGAAATGGCATGTGTATGTTATTACCTTTCAGGTAAATAAGTAGTAATTACAGGTACACTAACAACCAGGCGTAACATAATTTATTTATAACTGTAAACAAGTTATAATAGAAAACCTAAAAAGCTTTAAAAGTGTAAATGTTTGATTGTTTACAACAAAATAGAGACCAAACTTGGATACAAAGTGAGTTATAGTGTCACTTTTTAAAAATTATAGTGGAGATTTATTGAATTGTGATATTACTTATAAATACATTTTCTAGTGGAAATCCCCCAGAATTCATCGTCACTTATAGAAATTTTTGCGACATATTTTTAAACATAATAAACATATCGTGCATATGGGAAATCATCATGGAATGTCGTATACATCACATTCCTTGGGTAATCCCTCCAAAATTCATCGTCACTTCCAGGAATTTTCGTTTTTGTTTCTTTTAACAAATAAACATAGGATGTACGGGAAATCCATAATGGAATGTCATTTACGTCAGTCTTCCCCAGGTGCCCCTGCTACGATCGCGACCAATCTCACGATAACGGTTAACAAAGATGTGCTAATCGACCAGCTTGTGTCAATCAACAAGGAGGGGGGTCAATCAACAAGGATTAGTGTATAAAATGAAATGAAATTTTATTGATTCTTATAGTGCCCTTTCAACACATGGCTATCAAAGACACTTTACAAATTTATGGTTACTATGATTAACTAGAAATACAACGAATACAGTTCAAAATCGAACTCGGTATACCATGAATGAATAGAAAATAAAATAGGCGTATACAGTAAGATCACATATAGAGAAAATACAACTAAAAATATTACAGCACAGATCGGATATTTGCACAGTGTCAGACATATAAAAATGCTGTAAAACTATGTCAAATATCACAATTGTCTATCAACAAGGGTGGGTCTATCAATAACGAGGGTGGGTTGATCAATACCAAGGTTGGGTCTATCAATAACAAGGGTGGGTCTATCAATACCAATGGTGGGTCTATCAACAACAACGGTGGGTAGTCACTAGTCTAATGTTCACACACGCTCCCAAAATTTATGAACAAAAATTTTCGCCAAACGGAATATTTTTGAGCCTATAGTAAGAAACTTTTGCAATAATTTAATAAACAATATTCAGCATTCGCACTCCTGTAATTATGATAATTATCAAATTATTTATATAGTGATATAATTACAGTATAGTATACATATGCCCACACACATTGCAAATATTGCATAGCAATCTATTTAAAGAATTATGATATATATATACTGTAGCATATTGTTTGCTGATCAGTGCAATGCATAATTATTAATTTAAGATAATAAATGTGACTCAATAGACCTAATTACCAATGGAACTAACGCTGTTCATGCCATTAGATACTTTGTCACTATTATTACTGCTGCACTCATCTTTTTTACGATTGAATCCGACTGTCAATTTAATTGGTTATTGTGGTTGCGCTACGCTAGATAATACTATATGTTCACGTTGACATTTCATATTTAATGTCATTTATATGTTGTGCATTCATAGCATGTTGTATTCGCTAAAAAAACACATTGTAATAATATAAACAGGACGCCAAAGAGGCCTCAAGACGCTCATCTGACTATAGGGAAACACAAAATACAAAGAGAGAAGCACTTAAGATGCGTGAATATTAATGAAAACTTGAGAAAAAACAAATGTCGCAAAATAAATAAAAAACAAACACACACTAAAAAGAAGACAATAACAAAAGGTCAAAGATCTCCAAACACTCATTCTGATATTAAAACAAAAAGGCCATACAGGTTTCAAAACATTCATACAGATGTTAAAACCAAAGGCGAAATAAAAAAAGGCCTCCAAACATTCAGATATTAAGACAAGTGGCTAAACAGGCCTCAAAACACTCATTGGGATACTAAAACAGAAAGGCCGAATGCTGATATTAAAGCAAAATGCCGGAAAGACTAGAAAAACACTTCTGGAACAATGAAAACATTGAGATATAGGACTGAATGGTGCGGGATATGAAAAAATTGAATAGGAGCTCACCTGATGAATGGCAAAAAAGTAAACAAGAATAATAAACAAAAGGCCAAACAGGCCTCTAAGTATTAGTAATATACTACTCAAAAGTTCTTAAGGATCATCCATATAATATAAGACAAGGGGCCAAACAGGCCTCAAGATGATGCCTGGAATAAAGAGAAAAAGACCAAAACCAAACCTGAAGAAAAGAGAAAAAAGGAAAAAAGACAGAACAAGAGGCCAAGGAGGCCATCTTGATGTTAGAACGAGAAGATGACAAGGAGACTGCCTGACATCAACAAGACGCCAAACAGACTGGAAAATACCCATTAACACACTGAAACAAGAAAATACAGATTTCTGGATAAAGCTTGGCCGAAATCACGTCTAATTGCCTAAATAGAAATGCCCTAAACAAATCTGAATGACACCTACATAGACAATATCTGTCAAATGGGAGACCTATGTAATGAGCAGATATTGATTTGCAAATAAAAAAGTCAATAGAAATTACCCCTTTTGCTCCCATGACGAGATGCTGAACAAATGTGAATAAAACTAATCCAAGGACAATTATCTGCCGAATTCCAGACCTCCACGATGAAGGGTTTTCAAAAATAAAAAAAATTTTTCAAGTAAAAATACAAACATCGGCAGAAATTACCTCCCATTGCTGCAATGGCGATACTATAGACAAATCTAGAATAGACTAACCCAAGGACAATATCTGCCAAATGGCACACCTCTGCGATAATTTGTTCTTGAGACGCACTACCTTCTTTGGTAGCACTCTTTCGGAGCATGAAAGGCATTTAGGAAATTAAAATTGACTGAGAAAATGTTTTGAACAGTGACCGAAATTACCTTCCCTTGGCCAGATGACATGTGTAACAAATCTAAAGATACCAACACAAGGATAATATCTGCCAAAATGGAGAGCAGTACAATAAGCGGTTCTTGAGATTTTTAAAGAAAAAATACAAACATCACCACCAGAAATTACTTCCCCTCGGTCCAATGATGATATACTGAGCAAATCTAAAAGACAAACCTTAGGAGAATATCTGCCAAATGGCAAAGTTCAGTGGCAAACGGTTCTTGAGAAGATTCTTTAAGTAAAAATACAAACATGATAAGAAATTACTTCCCCTTGGTCCAGTGATGATATACTAAACAAATTTAAAAAAGACTACACCTAGGAGAATGTCTGCCAAATGGCAAAGCTCTAGGATAAATGGTTTTTGAAAAGATTTTTTAAGAAAATGTTAACATCGGACGGACGACGGTCGAAGCCTGATCGGAAAAGTTCACTGAGCATAAGCTCCGGTGAGCTAATAATACATTGTAATAAAGAAGTAATACATTAGAATCAATGAAAAAAAATACATAAAAATTATTTCAGAATATTATAAATATGACATTATAAAGACTATTATCAAGGGTATGTCACTCAAAAAGGTTGAGACAAGCCCATTCGTAAGGGTAGGGCATGCCTGTCAATAATGTTGGGCCCATTAACAAGGGTAAGGAATGTTTATCAACAACAGTGGGCCCATTAACAATGGTAGGTCTATCAACAACGTTAGGTCCATTGAAGAAATACTGCAATTAATGAATAATCACCCGTGAAAATTGCATCCATGAGTAAATAATTAATAATGAAAAACATGTTGCAACAATAAAATATACAATTACAGGAAAGTACAGTATGAGACATTTATCACGGACTTTATCAAACTATGATGCAATGGTACTGTGCTATAAATTATACAACCCGATTTACATCTAGAATCACTCATAGATATTAGTGATATGTATGGAGACTTAGGGAAATATCACGTGAAAATTACAACTGTAAATACTTAAATTTTAACACATACCGGCTTGGAGTTTCCCTTTTCATCAGTTGTTGATCCTATACTAGGTGGTTCGATGATGACATCGTATATAATTCCTGAAAAGAAAACAAATCATTGCTTTAGATGGGCCTTTCTGATGCCATGTAAATATGCATGCATGTTACAGATACTTGATAAACTATATAATTATTGTGATATGAACAAACTTTCAGTCAATTCATGCAAATGTAAAATAATATGCTTATCTCATGGGGAATCAAGAAATTTCCAGAGCTTACTTATAGGGCCATCAAATATCGAAGTGATAAACGATTTTATTCATCTACGTATTAAATTTAGCTATAAAGATAAGTTCAAACTTGCTATTGAACGGAATATTTCACAAGCAAACAAGGCTAACTTTTTTAGTTGTTAATTAGAAAGATGAATTGTTAATTCTTTGCAATCATTATTAACTATATAATTTCTTACACCGACTATTAATACGTTTGGGGCAGTGAGCTAGTGGCTCGCCTTGACCCTCGATGATTCGCGTGGAAACCAGATACACCGCGTGTTTATAACTTCGGCTCATTCGGACCCAAATGCTTTGCTCCAATTTTTTTTTAGATATTTTAAAGGTTTCTTTGGGGTTGGATTCAGAATAAATTTGTTACATATAAATTATTATTTTTCAATAAATGTATTACCGTAAAACGGGGTTACTTTGGCCAACTTTTTGCATATGAATTAAAGTTTTCATGACTCCTATCACAGACACACACATCGTGATATGTTTGCTAAAAGGCGACGGTTTCGTCCACTTGAACGACCACGCCATCTTGTCAAAGTTGGAAATTGATATTCAACAATTTCCAGAAACAAATCTTTCTACAGCAGTATCATAATATACAATGTTTTTTATACACCAGACAGTGTTGCCGCGTAATGAGAGATACATTTCGAAAAAAACTCTGCGTGGATGGATTTTGTCATTCTGCAGTAATTATTAGAACACCTGAATATCCTCTTATCTAGTTTGTGGCTATTTAGTGTTCTAATATTCACATGGAACCCGCAGTTGGGGCAATCCAATCTATTTTTAACAACCTTCTAGCCTTTAGATACTGAATGACGGTATCAACATCTTTAATACAAGCATAAATTCATCTAATGGAATTACCATTTTATAGTTTTCGGCTGCTCTAAAATTACTTTCCTGTTGAAAATATCGTGTGGTATTGTTTATACCGGAAATAAAGTCAAACGGTTGCTGCCGCAAGAGGATCGGGTTAGAATATCAATACAAATGATCTATTAAAACCTTTTTAGCCGTTACAAAGTAATAATAAAATCTTAAATTATTTTGGATTCCATATAAAAATTTGGAAAACAAATTTGGACAAAGCAGTTAAGTCTGAACATGCCGGAGGGCCTGTTAGGCGCGCGCAGGGGAGTATCTGCTTTCAACTCAAGTCCTCGGGTGCCATGGTGGAACATCAGCGGCCGGGCCAACCTAGGTCACTGCGCCATTGTGTATAGATATCGTTTACTGAATTTATCTGGTGTGATCAAATATGTAATTTTTACAATTTATTAGGCATATACCTAAATAAAAAGCAGAGTATTCATCAATACAATTACATTTGGTGAAATTTCTCCACTGTGCGTTACAATATTGGGTATGACTAAGTCAATTTTAATTCAATTCAATTCATGGCGTATATTTCTCAAAAACACAATTGATATCACAATAACGGACATGACATCGATACCTCTGTATTGTCGATCCACATTTTTACTGCTGCTATAACCAAGTTCTAAATGAATGCATAGGAAATATGACAGAAAATGCACTGGTATGACCAATACCGGTGGAGATTGTAATAATTATTAAATTACAGTCGATGCTATCCGAGATAGCCTATCTTTCAGCTACTTTTAATATTCAATTCGTTGCGATCAGTCTTCATTTACACTTACCACCCGTGACGAGAAAATAGGAAAGCAATATTAATCCATACATGACCATTGCAGATGGCTGTTTTAACCATGACGGTTTTTTTAATTTTAGATTGGGACATTCCAAAAACTTAAACGTCAACTCATATAGCGACTCCATCTTGCCACGAAAGAACTTTACGGCATTTCATTCTCTTCGTCCCTGTTCATTTAGTTTTCCACGCTTTGAAAGTTATTGTATGCACGTATAAACTGATGCAATTTTATTTCCTATTTTTTTACAATCTTTCGTATATAAACATACCTACTTGCATTATAGGATTATAGGATTTTGGGGTAATATTGTTCCCGCACTAATTAATCATCATCATTCATTATTATTATTATTTAATATGGCATTCTTCTATGTGCGTGCATGATGGCCACAACGTATGGACAGGTAAAGTCTCGCGCGTCTTACGCCTCTGCTACACACAAGATAAGTGTTGTCTTGTGTAGCGTTCCCACAAACATTCACATTTATATATCCCATAATGTAACCATAATGATATCCACGTACTTCTCGACAATATCCACGACATTCATATTATTACCCTGCAAGTGTAAAGTGACAATCTAATTGAACACAGTTCGAATTAAAGCGATGGGAATGGGGGTAGCCAATGTGGTTCTATAAATAGCTGGAGAGAAATAAACAGAGATGTCCCATCAGAGGTATAGGTTTTTTCTGTGCATTTCTCTCCAGCTCGAATTAAGTCATACATAGGGTAGGTCATCACATATGGATTACTCACAATGCTACCCTGCAATGTTCCGATGGAATCCATAGCCACAACATCGTAATCATAGCTTCAAATTAGTTAAGTAAGAGAAACAATTACGGTGGAAAAAGAAGTTCTAGATATTAATGCAATGCAAAAATGTTTATAAATAAAATAAAAAAGTACTGGATATGATTTGTAAGCACTATGACCGTCCGAAAGGTGAGAAACACTACTCGAGTCGTGTCGTCGGTTAGTGTACGATCGTCGACAATGCCAGTTATATTATTTGAGTGGCTATGATAATAAATATGGTGAAGTATCATGTATCTTTTTACTTTAATTGATATTAATAAAAAGAGATGACGACAAAATCCTGGATGTAATCGTGCTCGAAAGCGATAGCGTTCTACATTATTATTATTACTTCTAATTATTTAAAGAGGGTGAATGAGAGACCATAGTTATAACATAGACATCCCGAAACATACACAGAAAAGTTATTTACACTCCGTCTAGTTTCCCCACTCATATAGGGTGTATATATATATATATAATTATGTACATAAATTAGGATAGAATTGCACTAACGGAAAAATCAATTGATAAAGCAGCAGATCGGTTATTAGGAGATTGTGGGTTCGATCTCCAATAGAGGGACGGTTGTTTCTGTGCATTCTTCTCATAATATTTATAGAATCTGTAGCTACCCACCCCATTAGTGATATATCTATCCTGTGAGAATGCTTACCAATAAAACATAATTGCAAGTAATAAAAAAGAGCATCACTGTCAACATTAGTTTTTCGCAACCAGTACTAACACAGTCTATTATTGTTATTTTAATTTGAACGATTGAATTATTTAGGGTCGAAACGTTGGAAAAGGTTAGTACCTAAGTTGCAGGGGGCGAATTTTCATGACTCGCCATGAATAAAAATTTGTGGCCACTTGACGCGAGCGGCTGTCACCGTCAATCACTCAGCGTTTTCGGGTTATTTTCGAAGTTGTCCATCGGTGTGACGCGTCGCCGTAAAAGAGCGAGCGGTAAGGAAAAAATTATATTTATGGCATTTATCTTATAAGATCTTGAGTAACATCCGCAGAAATATGTAAATTACAAAGTTGCGTAGTGTAACGATACAGTAGATAGAACAGAGAGAACTCTACAAAAATAACCAACTACGTACTACGTCTTGTTAAACTTACACTATACTGTCAACACTTAAGACAAGTTAAAATCGGCCCAATGAACTAGTGCGATACGGGTGAGGATGAGGGTTAGCGATAGCTTGAGAATATATACTGGTGTCATGGCTGTACATAGGTGGGTGGATAGTAAACTACACCAAATTATCTCATCTCCCTAATCATAAAAAAACCGAGCAGTGAACTAGCGTGATCCCACCCGCCAATCGCTCGCTATAACACCCGATGACAAGCGCGGAAAACAGATACTCTGCGGTAGATTTTTACCTTTACTCTGAAAAGCATACAGTGTGATACCATTTAGTTTTATAATGTTTTTATTCTACTGTGCACTAGGGTTTCCAAATCTTGCCCGAATTTCAATCCTGGGTTTATGAGAGTAAAATCTTTACGAGATCGAGATCTCGTGAGATATCCCAGGATCTATTCTACACTTGTATATAAAATAAAATTTTTTCATGTATTTTGATGACGATAATTTGATCTCGGTATTGATCCACAATCCCGGCATTACAATATCATTATTATTGGCTGAGATCCCTGGATTTTGAGATCCCGCTATTGGAAACCCGACTGTGCGCGTCTTAGTATTTTTAGGCTATTATATCTTCTAGGTAGAATAGATTGTATATTAAACTGCTTCATGCCAATTATGCTGCTTTTTACTCGTTACATACATTTATATCTTCCTATTCATTTTTTGTGTATACCACGTTGTTTTACCATTGTATAGTGTCGCTGATAACTAGTTTGTTGAATCGGTACTATAAATAAAATATTATGTTAATACCCTACACACACTCATACCCACGTAGGCTGTTTTATAACACTTTTCTTGTATATTTTCTCATTTGTTTGGTCACCAATATCAATATAAAACCCGTCGCTATGATTATTTTTGGAGATATTGATATTTTCATTTGAAACTATGTGTTGTCAAATCAATATTTCAGGAATCACCTGTGCCACTCTGCGCATACACTCTGAACAACTTAACTTTACACATGCACTCTGATTTACCTCCGTGCTTGGGTCGTTATACGTGTATTTCACGCAGGGTTTTTGTAACTGATTTTTGGGTGCTAACTATAAATCCTACGAGCACAAAGTGGAGGATATCGACCCTGAAGTATTTATACGCCAAATTCATAGATGCACACATGTTCACAACTCATATTGACAACGTTCAATCAAGGAATAGTTAGATATAATATCAAGGGTAATATAATACCTATTCTGCACGTACCTAACATTCCGGCATGTTCAGACCCAATCGTTTCATTCAATTTTTTTCTTTTTTAAAAGATTTTTGAAGATGCAGGGAAAGTTAATTGCAAATACTTGATTGATTAAATGGAATTTTAAAATTTTTTGATGGGTTTTGAGGATCAGGAATGAATTATTTAGTCTACAAGTACGTTGATTATACAGAGTCAGACTGTCTGACACGATTTTCTTTATGTCGCAAGGATAGTTTGACTTTTAACTGTATTTCTGTAGTATACACGCACTAAATATCAATTATTAGCAGATTATAGTAATTTGAATGGACAGTAAAAACAAAGATGACAACCCCTTACATCAATTTGTGGAGTCTATAAGGTATGAATACAAGATGTATAAAAGGCCTTAGGTCAGTTGATTCATTGGTCAGACAGTCAACCGTTAATGGAACTTTCTTGATCTGATAACCTGAGCCCCCCCCCATCACCTTAGGGCATCCTGCAATTGCATTAAGAAAGGAATAGGACAGGTAACTGTCTCTGTGGGAGAAGAAAACTGGGTTAACCCGAATAAG
>WURV02199175.1:0-27135 GCA_011762755.2 Epimenia babai
TGACATAATCCCAAAAATCAGTAAAGGAATAGTGCAACAAATCTCCTTTGATATGCTTCACTTTGATTTCAAGAGGAAGGTTGCCCCGTTCATCAAACCGAGTATATCGGCATCAGCAATACCGAGGAAATCGGCAATCTGACTCGATCCCACGATAAATGCGATACCGCTTACAGTAGAGAACACCCCGTTACCGCGTAAAGCATTCCGTAGCAGTTGATCTCTTTGATTGGTTTCACTTGTACTGATAATAGGTGTGTTGAATTGTGCTTGCGTCGTCATGATTGACATCCTTTCATGTGTTATTTGACAGTTTCTTGCATTTATCTGTCCTCAGAATACGCCTCAAAACACTGCCAATACCACGAAAAACACTGCCAATCACTGCCAAATTGATGAAATCACGTCATTTTGGAGATGTCACTTAAGGGGGGAAACACAATCGCGCCACAATGGACGCGATGTGTAATCGTTGTATTGAAATCCTAAATGTAGGATTGTTATACCTTTTTCAAGGTAGAAGTTAAAGCACTATGCGATTGTTTTTCGTCGAGCACAAGCATATAGTCGCTCTTCACCCTTCCACTCATTGAACAGAAGTAACAATATTATATATCATCATAGTAAATTATCAAAATTTCTAATGTTTGTTTGAGATACAACATACCCCTAAAAACACAAAAGAGGCACCTGATACCAAGTGCCTCTCTTGATCATATTATGGATTGCTTTCTAGCCGATATGCTAAGGACTAGGGAGCAGGGATTTGGAATACACCATCTTCATCTTGCGTGCTTTGAGCAGGAGCAGGGATGATAAATGCTCCATTTCCATCTGTTGCTGGTGCATCAGGTTGTGGCAATTGACCGGCATCAGGGACGGTGGTAAAGCGTTGTCCTTGACTACCACTCTCGCCAACCCACTCCAATGCCATTCTGTCGATCTGCGCGCCATCTTCACGAAGTATCACAGAAACATATGCTTGCCCTGCTGGTAAATCAACAAGTACAGGATTAGCGCCACCACGATCTGCGACATAATCAAGTACAAAACCAACACCACTCATATCCCATAGATACGTACCATTTATGCTGACGAAGAAGCTATCGCTACCACTATCAGGTCCGCTAATCCAACCAGCAATCTGATAAACACCTGCTTGAGTGACGTTGAAGCAGAAGGTTGCAATGCTATCACTGTCACCACCAAAGGCATGTCCTGAGCCTTGCGGCACTTCAATAAAGGCACCGCCACTTGCAGAGGCATCATAACTGATAACAAAGTCACCACCGAGTTCGGCATCTTCACCTTCTTGAACAAGACCAGAGCAAGTGCCAACAACAGGTGCTTCTACTGTAATCGTCGTACCTGCCGTATTGGTCGCACCGTCGTCATCAGTTACTGTCAAGCTGATCGTATTCACACCATCTAACAAGCTGACCGTTGGGGTCACTCCGGCATATGGAGTACCGTTCACCAACCATGCGTAACTAACGATTGTTCCGTCACTGTCGCTACTTCCTGAGCCATTCAAGACAGCTGTTTCACCCGCCAAACCATCACTATCAACCACAGTCGCATAAGTACCTGCGTTCGCAGTCGGTGGATTGTTTGGAATAACAGGTGCTTCCACTGTAATCGCCGTACCTGCCGTATTGGTCGCACCATCATCATCGGTCACTGTCAAGCTGATCGTATTCACACCATCTAGCAAGCTGACCGTTGGGGTCACTCCGGCATATGGATTACCGTTTACCAACCATGCGTAACTGACAATTGTTCCATCACTATCGCTACTTCCTGAGCCATTCAGAATTGCTGTTTCACCCGCCAAACCATCACTATCTACAATGGTTACATAAGTACCTGCGTTTGCTACTGGCGGATTATTCACTCCGGCTGGTGCTTCCACTAAGATGATTGTATTTGCAGAATTGGTCGCACCATCATCATCGGTCACTGTCAAGCTGATCGTATTCACACCATCTAGCAAGCTAACCGTTGGGGTCACTCCGGCATATGGATTGCCGTTTACCAGCCATGCGTAACTGACGATTGTTCCGTCACTATCGCTACTGCCTGAACCATTCAAGACGACTGTCTCACCTGCCAAACCATCACTATCGACCACAGTCGCGTACGTTCCTGTATCTGCTACCGGAGCAACATTCGGAATAACTGGTGCTTCTACTGTAATTGTTGTATTTGCAGAATTGGTCGCACCGTCATCGTCAGTCACCGTCAAACTGATCGTATTTACACCATCTAGCAAGTTGACTGCTGGAGTCACTCCGACATATGGATTACCGTTCACCAGCCATGCGTAACTGACGATTGTTCCGTCACTGTCGCTACTTCCTGAGCCATTCAGAATTGCTGTTTCACCTGCTAAACCATCACTATCTGCAATGGTTGCATACGTTCCCGCATCTGCGACTGGTGCAACATTCGGAATAACTGGTGCTTCTACTGTAATTGTTGTATTCGCTGTATTGGTCGCACCGTCATCATCGGTAACAGTCAAGCTGACAGTATTCACACCGTCTACCAAACTGACTGCTGGATGAACACCTGCATATGGTGTGCCATTAACCAGCCATGCAAAGTTGGTGATAATGCCATCGCTATCGCTACTACCATCACCATCCAGTACAACTGTTTCACCTGCCAAACCATCACTATCTGCGATAGTGGTATATGTACCTGCATCTGCGATTGGTGCAACATTCGGCGCAACACCCACAAGTTCTAGTGCGAGCTTATCAAGTTGTGTACCGTCTTCACGAAGATAAACAACTACTTGCGCCTGACCAATTGGTAAGGTGACTTGCACAGGATTAGCACCGCCACGATCTCCAACGTAATCTTGTGCAAAGTTAGAACCAACAACATCCCAGAGATAAGTGCCATTGAGTGTAACGAAGAAACTATCACTGACATCATCCGGCGCATTGACCCAACCAATAATCTGATAGGTTCCCGCTTGTGTAACATCGAAACAGAATGTCGCTGTACTCGTGCTACCAAAATTGTAGGCGTGTCCAGAACCATTTGGCACTTCGATAAGCGCACCACCACTGGCAGAGCCATTCGCACTTACCACAAAGTTACCTGTTAGTTGGGCAGTTTCCGCCTCTTGTACCAAACTAGTACAAGTTGGTTCGGCTGTTGGCGATTCAACAAAGATCGTTGTGTTATCAGTATTTGTCGCGCCATCATCATCGGTTACTGTCAAACTGATCGTATTAGCACCATCATTTAAAGCAACTAATGGACTAACACCTGTATATAGCGTGCCATTAACACTCCACGCATAATTTGTGATCGTGCCATCACTATCACTACTACCAGAACCATCTAACGCAACACCGAATTCACCTGCAAGATCATCACTATCTGGAATAGTGGCATACGTGCCCGCATCTGCGACTGGTGCTGTATTCGATGAACCGCCGATTAATTCCAGACCAAGTTTATCTAATTGCGTTGAGTCTTCGCGCAGAATAACATCAATTTCAACCTGACCCACTGGTAAGTTAACCTGTACAGGGTTCATACCATTACGCGCTGATACATAAGTAGGTTGGTAATCCGAAACATACAAGTCCCATAAGTAAACATCATCAATACCTATGACTGTCACAAAGAAACTATCACTGGCATCATTCGGAACATGTACCCATCCAACAATCTGATAAGTACCCGCTTCGGTCACATTGAAGCAGAAGGTTGCACGACTATCACTATTTCCACTGTGGTCATGTCCATAACCTTCAGGCACTTCGATATGTGCGCCGCCACTGGCTAGTGGATTACTAAAGATTTCATACCCACCTGCGAGTTCTGCATCTTCCGCCTCTTGAACAAGGCTAGAGCATCCCGCATCAACAGGTACTTCTACAAAGATTGTCGTGTTATCGGTGTCTGTTGCACCGTCATTATCAGTGACCGTCAAGCTAACAGTATTAGCACCATCATTTAAGCTGACACTTGGACTAACACCACCGTAAGCGTTGCCATTGACGAGCCACGCATAATTGACAATCGTGCCATCACTATCACTACTACCTGAACCATCTAAGATGATCCCTGTCTCGCCTGCCAAACCATCGCTGTCTGCAATCGTGAGGTAAGTACCAGCATCGGCAACTGGAGCGATAATCGGTGCTTCGACAAAGATTGTTGTGCTATCTACATGAATTGCACTGTTATTATCCGTGACCGTTAGGCTGATATTATTCACACCATCATTCAAAGTCACGATTGGATTCACACCTGTATATGGTGCGCCATTAACTAACCATTCGTAACTAACGATAATGCCATCACTGTCACTACTACCAGAACCATCCAGTACAACACCTGTTTCACCCGCAAGACTATCACTATCTGCGATTGGGCTATAAGTGCCTGCATCTGCGATTGGTGCCACATTTGGATCAAATGGTGCTTCTACAAAGATAGATGTGCTGTCTGTATCTGAGCCACCATTGTCATCGGTCACGGTCAAAATGACTGTATTCGTACCATCATTTAAGCTAACTGTTGGGCTAACACCCGTATATGGTGTGCCATTGACTAACCAATCATAGTTAGCAATCGTGCCGTCACTATCACTACTACCAGAACCATCCAATACGATGCCGTCTTCACCTGCAAGACCGTCACTATCGGCAATTCCGCCATATGTGCCTGCATCTGCAACCGGATCAACATTCGGGTCAAACGGTGCTTCGACAAAGATCGTCGTTCCAGCAGAATTAGTCACGCCTTCATCATCGGTGACAGTTAAACTAATGTTATTTGTACCATCATTCAAGTCAACTGTTGGGCTAATACCTGTATAGATAGTGCCATTGACTGACCATGCATAATTAACAATTGTGCCGTCACTATCGCTACTACCTGAACCATCTAAGATGATCCCCGTTTCGCCTGCTAATCCATCACTATCAGCAATCGTGCCATATGTGCCGGCATCCGCAACTGGGTCAGCATTCTGATTAGCCGGTGCTTCTACAAAAATCGTCGTACTGTCTGTATCAGTTGCGCCATCATCATCGGTGACGGTTAAACTAATGTTGTTTGTACCATCGTTTAAGTCAACCGTTGGGCTAATACCTGTATAAGGCGTGCCATTGACTGACCATGCGTAATTAACAATTGTGCCATCGCTATCGCTACTGCCTGAACCATCTAAGATGATTCCCGTTTCACCAACTAATCCATCACTATCAGCAATCGTGCTATATGTTCCAGCATCCGCAACTGGGATGACAACTGGATGTGCTTCAACCAATTCAAGACCTAATCTATCGAGTTGAGCACCATCTTCACGAAGAATAATAACAATTTCAAATTCACCAATTGGTAAATCAAATTGTAATGGATCGCCAACACCACGCCCAGCAATGTGATCTGGTGTGAAGTCTAAGCCATGAATATCCCAAATATATGAGATACCATGTTTTACAAAGAAACTATCACTACCGTTATCCGGTGCATTGACCCAACCGACAATTTGGTAAATACCCGATTGTGCTACATTGAAACAGAAGGTTGCTGTACTGTCACTATTACCGCTAAAGTCTTGTCCTACACCATTCGGTACTTCGATATAAGCACCACCACTAGCGGTAGGGCTAGCAACTGAGACGAAGTTACCATCAAGCTCTGCGTTTTCTGCTTCGTGTACCAATCCCGGACACGAATGTGCCAATAACGGTGCCTCGACAAAGATCGTGGTCGTTGATGGTAACGAACTTACGCCATCATCATCAGTTACGGTCAAGCTAATTTCATTGACCCCATCATGCAAGTTGACTATTGGGTTCACCCCTACAAATGGAGCATCATTAACCAGCCAATAGTAACTAGCAATTGTGCCGTCACTATCACCACTACCTGAACCATCTAGCTGAATACCGGATTCGCCAAATAATCCATCACTATCAGTAATGATAGCGTAGCTACCAACATCGGCGATTGGTGGGATATTAAAGCTATCATCTTGAATGGTAAATGTAACAGATAATGGTGTACCCGCTTCACCTGCGCCATAATCAGCCTCATGAGGAGTTGCCGTAAGGCTATAAATACCGACAGCAGGTACCCAACTATAATAATCTCCGCCTACATCGCCGACAAGCGCATAAGGTAAGAGACTTTCTGTCGATGTAAACGTGTCAGGTCCCAGCATAGAGAAGATAACACTCTCTTCACCACCTGTTGTTCTCGCCTCAATACTGATACTTGCAGGTAATGAAGCTTGATTAAGCACTACATTCGGTAGCAATTGCCCGATTTCAACATCATTTTCTGCATCAATCAGAATAAATTGCGTTACAGCAAAGGTACTATTGATCGGAGCTTCTACCGTAATTGTGGTTGTGTCTGCGATTGAACTTAGCTCACCATCTGAAACTATAAGCGAGACAATATTAAGACCATCATTCAAAGTGACACTCGGGGAGGCGCTGGTCTCATCGTCAATAACACCATTAATCGTCCAAATGTAGGTCAGTAAGTCACCATTTGGATCATAGCTATTGGAGCCATCCAATGTGACAATCTCACCAGTTTGGCTATCTTGATCTATAACAGTGGCATAAGTGCCTACATCGGCTATCGGTGCTTGATTCTCAGGCGGTGCTGTAAAGTATTTGTATTGTAGATACCCCTCAACAAGTGCGCGTTCTTGTTCATTTAAGGCACGATCATAAATGAGCGTTGCCGCCACATCCATATTGATGAAAATGCCATTACCAATTCCCGCACCCATGATGAGCTGTTCTAAGCCCGTACTAAAAGTATGTGTACCACTATCAATGACCGCGCCATTGAGATAGTGATTAAATGTATCGTTATCTAAGACAATAGATTGAATAAGCCAACCCGCACCAGTACCATCCTGATTCGAGTCGAAATCACTACATACGCTCTGGGCAGTGAGATCACCATCAGGCTGTACAATCAAACCAAAGGCTTTATTACAAGCATTCGAACCGTAGCTGACACCACCATATCCAACGCTGTTGTAATTCACGACAACAAACATCGTCCGGTTGGTGTCACCATCGGGCAGATTGGTTAAATTCCCAACGCGCTGTAAGGAATCATCAACTCCATCAAAAGAAATAGAGGATCGACCAGATGGTGTGTGTACTGTGCCTACTTGTGGCGCGCCATTGGCGTTTAAGTCGTTTCCATTACCAGATTGATCTACCCAACTTGCAACAAGCGACCCTGGTCCTGAAATGGTATTGAGGTCACTTTCCAAATGTAGGACAAGACCACCATTAATAGGGATACTATCATTACCGGCTTCTACGATAAAAGTGACAGTCTCTGTCGCTTCTGGATTCAGATACTCGACATGGCTACCGTTGGCAATATCAATATCAACTGTATGTTGTCCGGGTGTCAGATTTGTAAAAGTATAAGACCCAGAAGTCTCCAAAATCGTGACATGGTCAACTGAATTATCTAAGGTTAAATGAACGTGATCGCCTTCTGTAACATCACCACTCATTTCCCAAGTTACAGTAACTTCATCACCTGTGATAGTACTGTTATTGGTTGGATTGATAAAATCAATAACAGGTGCAGGTGGTGGCGCGAGTGTGAAATATTGGAGTTCGAAATAATCTTCGATTTGCTCACGCTCTAATTCGCTCAACGCACGATCATAAACCAAAATTTCTGCAACATCCATATTCACGAATGGCGCATCATCAAGCTCGACACCAATCCGTAACTCGGTTGCACCCGTATTGAAGACATGGCTACCTGTACCAATCACCTCACCATCAAGGTAATGGGTAAAATCGGTTGATGTAGCAACTACAGATTGAACAAGCCATCCTGAGCCATTGCCCAATTCAGATGACAAGAAATCATTATTACCACCCCACCCCTGTAAGGCAAGTTGCCCTGTGGATGATACGGTTAAACCAAAGGATTGATTATCACTATGATCACCATAGCTAAAACCACCCCACCCAATTGAATCATAACGAACAACCATAAAGACAGAGCGTTCTGAATCTCCGGTTGGTAAATTTGTAAATCCTGCTCGACCAAGTGCGTCATCAACGCCATCAAAACTGATTACATCGTGACCATTGAGTGCATTTGGCAAAACAGTTGGCGAATCATTAGTTGGCACAACATCATTGCCATTTGCTGTCTGATCGCCCCAGATTGTAACTGCACCCTCTGTAGCGGTGACATCAAGATCACCTTGCAGGCGCATCACTAAACCATTTTCAACTGGAACAGTACATTCACCAACTTCGGAAAATGTCGCTGTCATAGTTTCATCAGCATCAGGCACAGTATAGGTATGTTGTATCGCACCACCATTTGACCAACTAGCAAATTCGTACAGTGTGCCATCAACACAGGCTTGCTCTGGTGCACGAACAATATGCTGGAAGTCAATCAACGTGTCATGAACATGCGGAATTACATATGGGATACCATCAATAGCTAAACCAATGCCACTTGGAACCGTCGCAAAGGTAATATCAGATTTATCGGGGGCAATGTCTACTGATGTAGTATCGAATAACCCTTCTGAATTGGTGGCGGTAAGTATAATGCGATACCCCGTATTGTTGGTGTAATCGTGTCCATCAACCTCAATAGGGAAACTACCATTTTCTGCCTCAATAGGACCGAGAACTGGATGTGTGTGGCTATTATGTGTAAAAACAACCGTCCATTCATAGGTCACGCCATTGGCAGGTGATGGTGCATCAAAGACAATTGTATCTCCAGCTCTAAATGTTGAGCCGTCACTTGGTGAGGAGATAATAGCAGTCGGTGCGCCACCAACTTGAATCAATAATTCATCGGACATGATTGTTCGGCTGCCATCAGAAATCATAAGGTGCGCCGAATACATGCCTTCTACAAAATAGGTATGTGTTGTGCCTGAAAGTACACCATTAGAAGCAACAACACCGCTAGAGGAGTTACCATCCCCAAATAACCATTCATAGGTTAATTGATCATTTTCATTATCAGTGACTACACCCGTAAATGTGACTTCTAAGGGTGCATAACCATCCGTTGGTGTTGCATCAGCAGAGACAATTTCTGGTGCCTGATTACCATCGTTATAATAATAACGATACATTGCACCATTAATTTTCACATAATAGAGTGCGCCATCAGGACCTTGTGCAAGATCAACGACAGGTCCAACACTGGTATCCGTCAAACTATCATCGAAGTTATTATCACTAATCACATTGCCATCATCATCAAAGATCAGATAATGAATGTAATTACGGGAATAATCACCGTAAAAATATGCGCCACGATATTCATCGGGGAATTGGGTTCCAGTGTAGACGAAACCACCTTGCATAGACGCTTCTTCTAAATGGCTATAAGTAAAAATAGGTTCGGCTAACGTACCGCCAATTTCACAATCAGGAAAACCATCAAAAGGTGCACGCCCCTCACAATCAGGCCAACTATAATTAATGCCTGCATATTGCGCATCAACGCCAGAGACATGCAAATCTTCCCATGAATACTCATTTTGATTACCACCGACTTCGGCAATCAATAAGCGTCCATTGCCATCAAACTCAGCACGGAATGGGTTACGTAGCCCATACGCCCAAATCGCATCATGATTGCCACCCGGACCATCAATAAATGGATTGGCAGGATATCCATCACTACCGTCAGGAATCGACCCATCTAAGTTAATACGGATGACACTACCGTTAGCACTTGTTAAGTCTTGTGCACTCGATGGGTCAAATTTTTCACCCAGAGTCAAATAGATTTTGCCGTCAGGACCAATATCTAAACCGCCACCAAAGTGACAGCAATTGGTATACCCATTTGTGTCTTCCCAGAGAACAACTTCACTAGCAAGACGTGAGGCGGGATTACCGGTGTCAGTAAAACGTGCAATCCGCGCACGTTCAGGATTTGCAGGCATGTAATACACGTAAAAGTAATTATTCTGCTCAAAATTTGGATCAAGCACAAGATTGATTAGACCACGTTCACCGCCAGAATTGATGTTGGTAAACGTCATAAATTCTTGTAATGGTTGCGATAAATTTGACGGATCGCCAATTAATATTTCACCCGGTTTAAGCAAAATAAGCACATCATCGCTAGGCAAAAATTCAATAGCGATAGGCTGAACAAGACCCGTATAGACGGTATCTCGGCTAAAGTTTTCTTGAATCGCATCCACATTATTTGTGGAATAAGTGGTGAATAGCATCGTAATACTGCAAAGGAGAAATAATATTTGAAAGAAGCGTCTATAATTTCTGAGGTAATGTAATATCACGGTCAATCTACCTTAATCTAATATTGCGACCTCTGAATAAATAGGAGGTGAGCAATCATCCTGTGGACACCAAATCAACTGTACTGGCTCAATACCGACAGGAATTTCAAACATAACAAAGCCGACTTCTGCCTCACCTTCGGCGAGAGATAGTCCGATCAGGGCTGGCGTTGTTAACTCATTGGGTTCACTTGCTGGATACTGATTACCATCTGCATCAAGCAGGCTAATCGCATCTACAGTAAGTGCAACGAGGTTGCCCGCTGTATTGATAATGGTGGCGTTAATCACAATCCATCGCGCATCTTCAGGAGGCAACGGGGAAATATCATCCGCGTTGTCATACACAACTGAATAATGCACAATAAAACCATATTCTCTGCTAGGCGGTGTTGGAGATATAAAATTAGCTTCAGTGGGGAATGGTGTAAAAACGTCTGGCGTTAAAGTATCAGGAATGAAAGTTCGAATAGGCGTAGATAAAGTAGGAACAACATCCTCAGAAGTAGGTGTTACTTCAATAGGCGTTGGACTAGATACCTCCCCGTCAGTATCACGAGTGGGATCATCATTACTTTGACATGCGACGAACACTATCATAGATAGTGCTAACAATAGAACTAAATGATGTTTTGAATACACTTTCTCCCCCAAGAGAATGTGATATTAGCTGATGTAGCACATCAAATCTGACGTACTAATATTTGTGATCTCAATTACAGATTACCTTATATCTATTGTTAACACAACCCCTACTAAACACAAACCACCCTATAATCTGGATGATAATAAGATATAAGGGTAATTCTCCTACCAAAACAGCTTTTTTTTACTTTTTTCATATTTAAAGTGTGCGTTTTTAGTATATGGGGTTTATTACATCAGTAATTATGAGGGGATGCGATGAGAGGGCTTTACCCTCCCATTATCTGATTCAACAGATACATAAACAATAAATTCAATTACTCAATTTTCTCAAACTTCAAGCTAACTTCTTTAATCACAACCTGTTCTTTATTTTGGTAAATTTTGATTATTCGACGTTTTGTGGTGTAGATTGTGCCTCGTATAACAGCTTTAGTGATTAACCGCTCAACATCAGACAAATCATTATGAACAGAAATTGTAAAACGCTCTTGTTCAGCATGTTGCCAAAATATGACGACGGGAGATGATAAGATAAATTCGAGTGGAGGGCGATTATCATAAGCCTCAAATCCCCATGCCCGCTCATGTGCTTGAACATATTCCATAAATGTCTGGGGAGATTTCGATTCTTGCCTGCGTCTACGCATGGTATCACCTTAAGTATCCTCGATTGATTTAAACTTAAGTAAGTATACCAAGAGATACTACGCAGAAAACTTAAACTCTCACATATATAAAGTTACGCAGTGACTTATCAATTTGACTTGATTGACCTAACCTCGTAGTGTGTTTACATTAAAGTATAGGCTTTTAGCTTATCAGCAGATCCATGACAGCGTTTTGTCTGATTTGCTGGCGAGCTATTCAAGTTGATAAAACAAATTTAATTTATGACTTATTGCTGAATCGATATCCGATTCCCGGAATAGTTTCAATAAGAGCAGGTTTACTTGGGTCACGTTCGACCTTTTCACGTAAACGTCGGATATGCACATTGACGGTACGTTCGTTTTCAATCTCAGCAGAATAGCCCCACACCGCGTCTAAAATCTGACGGCGTGTAAGTGCTTGTTCGGGATGTTGTGCGAGGGTCGTCAATAAACGGAATTCAGTCGGGGTAAGATTCAGCAATTCTTTACCGCGCCACACCTGCCCGCGTGACTTATCAATCATCAAATCAGCAACGTAAAGTATATCGCTATCTGTACTAGCGAGTTCGCCATAAGCACGGCGTAATTGTGCGCGAATCCGTGACCGCAATTCCTGTAAACTATAGGGCTTAGTAACATAATCATCTGCCCCGACCTCTAACCCAATGATTTTATCCACTTCATCGCGACTAGCAGTTAGCATCACAATCGGTTGGCGCATTTTGAGTTGACGCATTTGCTTACAGTAATCAAAACCAGAGCCATCTGGCAAGCGAATATCAAGCAGTATCAAGTGTGGGTTATGATCGCGGGCATATGTTAACCCCGATTCGCCATTCTCTTTCCATACAACAGAATAACCTTCACGCTCTAAACCATCACGTAAACTTTGTGCCACAGCGGGGTCATCTTCAATCATGAGTATTTGTGTATTTTGTGGGTTCATTGCACATAATCTATCATTTCATTGATTTAATTGAGTCTATTGTAGTGGTTTTCAGAGAAAATCGGTGATTAAGAGGTCGTAACCTGTATAAAATCAACGTGACATTTTGCTTACATCTCTGTAGCATATAGATATGCAACATTATAATCTCAGGTAAAATCATGAAGTTACAATCAATTCGCCGACAACTTCCTTTAAGTTATGCTGCAATCGCATTTATCGCCACACTCTGTTTGGGTGTCATATTATTAACTATACTCAATAGTCATTATGCGCGTTTAGAACGCGAAACCATCGAAGAACGCGCCCACGGTATCAGTAATTATTTAACAAGAGTGATGGGGCGTGAAGATTTCCTTGAAAGTCGCGTTCAAAATCAATTAGCAAGTTTCGCGTTTCTTTCAGATATGCGTATTCAGTTAACAGATAGCAACGGTGAGTTGATTATTGATACGGGGTCTCCACAAGGATCATTTATATCTATGCCTGTGGATTATGTTCCACCACCTAACCCACGCCGAGGTGATAATCCCCAGCGCGAACCCGCCACGATTACCATTATGCGTCCTGACGAATCTGTAATCATTGAAAGTTATGCGTCTGAACTGACATTCTCTGAGTTCATTTGGGGTGAAGAGCTTTCAGGCGATTGGTATGGGAATGGGAATAATTGGCGGGATGTCGTTGTCGATGGCATTCCTTATGATTTTTCTGCAAATGCGACAATCAGTGATGATGATGTTTTCTTTACAACATCACCCTTTGGGGGCTTCGATTTTGCAACAAGTGGCGAGATCATCATCGAAACAATTCCACGCTCAAATCAATCTATCACGCTTGATATTCATGATCGAGACAACACACTCATAGCAACACTTCTCGTCGGCGAGGGACCTGCGTTTGGTCAAGATATTATTGCAAGTGTCGGACAAGGTTGGCTGTATTCAAGCATTATCGCAGTTGGGTTAGCAGGTTTAGCGGGTTGGATAATCAGTTTGCGCCTAACTACCCCATTAACAGAGATGACAGCCGTCACGAAACGCATGACTAACGGTGATTTATCAGCACGTACCAACTTAAAACGCAAAGATGAACTTGGGGCATTAGCAAGTGCATTCAATGAAATGGCGACACGCATCGAAGATACAGTTACCGCATTACGACAATTTGTCGCTGATGCTGCCCATGAATTAAATACACCATTGACGGCTTTACGCACTAATCTGGAATTAGCCCTCGAATCACCAAGCCCAGAAGCAACACAACGCGCCTTAACTCAATTATCACGCTTGGAAATCTTGGCTGATGACTTGTTGGATTTATCGCGAATCGAAGCCAAACGTAACCAGTTAAACAATAATACGTTGTCAATTAATGAAGTGATACGCGAAACAAGCATCACTTATGCCTCACGAGCCGAGCAAGCCGACATTGAATTTGAGTTAGAGTTACCCGATAGCGAACCACTTGTGCAAGGTAATGCAAATCAAATTCGGCGTTTACTCTCAAACCTCATGGACAATGCCATTAAATTCACACCGGAAGGTGGATTCGTGCGCATCCGTGCAGAAATTGTAGCTAATGGTGTGACCGTTATCGTGGAAGACACTGGAATCGGAATCCCTGAAGCTGATTTACCGCATTTATTCATGCGCTTCCATCGTGGACGTAACACCAATACCTATCCGGGGAGTGGATTAGGACTGGCAATCGTAAAAGCTATTGTCGATGCACATCGAGGGCAAGTTCATGCCGAAAGTAACGGGAATGGCACACGCATCACGACACTGTTACCGATAACGGGGTAAAAAAGAAAGGCATAAATATAGTGGGCGCAATTATTCACATCAGTGGAGCTTTGCATTTGGTACTGCACTTGATCGGTTGCAAAACCTCATTTGGCAATTTGATGCTATTGCCGAGGCAGATCATAAACAAAAAGCCTACACAGAAATTAAACCATCATTTTTGTTACATATCATTGAAGGATTTCTTGACGAAAAAGAAAACCTGATGCCTTCAGATATAAGCCGTCTACATAAAATGCACAACTTTATCAACCAAAATATTCTACAAACATACAATGCAGGTTTAGCCGCAGGATATGCTCGTTGGGATAATACCCTTGATGAAGAGAAATCCCAATTGATTGATTACGATTTTTCAGATTATCAGCAAGAGGCAATTGAGCAAACCCCTGAATCGATTTCACTTACTGAAAAGAATTGGTTTATTGAGGGATATGCTTTAGGATGGCGTGAAAAATGGATGAAATATCTAATAGAACAAGCAAAAAATCAGTGAGTTATCAATTTATAAGATATCCCCACTATATTCAATCCCCCTACCCACTTGAACTAAGATGATTCCAAAAAAACAATTATTCATTCTTGAGTACAATATAGTTTACCCACATTTTAAATATTAAAGAGATAACCATGCCTGACTGGTTTTATCAACCTGTGTATAAACCCATTGTCACACGCTTACTCAACCCAGAATCTGCCCGTCGTTTAACTATGTATGCAATGTCTTTACAATCAAATTTTAGAGTTGGGCGGACAGTATTTGATTTATTGGCACGGACAACACCGCCTATCGTCATACCTGAAAGTGTACGCACCGAAGTATTTGGTTTATCATTTCCAACACCAATTGGGCTTGCTCATGGGATTGATATAGAGGCAAATGCGTTGCCCCTATGGTCGATGCTCGGTTTAGGCTTTATACAAATTGGCATTGTCAATATCATAGAAACACCCTCAACATCTACCGCCGAAACCCATTTATTACCTGAATTTCATACAATAGTCACCAATAGCGAACCAAGTACATCCGACATTGCCACCATAAAAAAACGAATACAAGCACTAACGACACGGACTATTCCAATCGGTATGGCGCTATCTGCATCAAATATCGTAGAACTGATCTCTGAGGTTGAAGAAGTCGTCGATTTCTTCTCGATTCCATGCGAAGTTGCACAAGATAAAGAATACCTTGATAAAATTCGAGCAACTACTCTAAAACCACTCTTACTCCGTCTAACCATTTCCGATGATGATATACAGATGAAAAATATGCTCGAAAATGCCGTTCAAGCGCGTATAAATGGCGCAATTGTCATTACTGGCAAAAAAACCGACCTAAAAAAAGAAGGTATAATTTACGGTTCACATCTATATGACCCCGCATTGTCATGGGTGTCTTATATCGTTGAGCAATACGGCGATACATTCCCCGTTATTGGAAGCGGCGGCATCCTAACCCCGCAAGATGCAATTACATTTCTTGATGCAGGTGCAAAACTGGTACAACTATATGAGGGACTTATTTATGCAGGTCCCGGACTGCCAAGGCGCATCATTAATCAAATAATCCATCCACAAAACAAAATCCTCCAAGTAGCAACAACCGAACCAATAGCCGATAATAATCCCAATGTAGCGTTCGCATCATTAGGGTGGAAATTAGTATCATTCGTCGGATTCATATTAACACTTGGCGGATTATTAGGGATTCTTGGGGCAATTATATTTCAACTACTCCCTTACGAGTTGAGTTATTTAGAAATGACTATTCCTGAATTAGAATCTCATTTTGAAGGTCGATTAGCCCGATTTATATTCCATGATCGTGTAATTTATCATGGCGCGCTGATGAGTTACGGCATTCTATATAGCTGGCTAGCGTGGTTACCTCTACATCCATCCAGAAATGAGGCATGGGCATGGTGGACATTACTTATTTCGGGAACCATCGGAGCAGGTAGCACCTATATCAGCTATATATATAGTGATTATTTAGATGTGTGGTATGGGAGTATTACGATTATTCTCGTATCGATCTTCTACGTAGGGCTTATCCTTTCCTATCGTGCCTTAAAACAACCACTAAACCTAGGATTATTACTAAAATCTGGCAGTCATATGTGGACGTGGAGTCCAGCAGGATTAGGAAGATTCTATCTTCTCTTTTGGTCGATAACAACCACTATCGGCGGGTTATTAATCTTTATGACAGGGCTATCTCATGTTTTCGTACCTGAAGATTTAGTATTTATGCAAACTTCAGTAGACGCTATCAAAGAAATCAGCCCAACGTTGATTCCTTTTGTTGCCCATGATCGTATTGGGTTTGGTATCACAATGCTTGCTGTCGGCTGGACAACCCTCGCAATTATTTGGAAAGGCATTCGCCCTAATTCGAAAAGCGTTCTAATTGCACTCACATTAGCTTTTCTCGTCAGCAATATCACAGCAATATGGATACATCCGATTGTTGGTTACAATTCATTTACACATTTATTGCCATTTGTTATCAAAGATATCACCTTTCTTATGGCAATCATTTACCTCTATCAACCAATAACTTACACAAAATCAGCAACTCACTTTCCTGATTTATAATTCCCTATACCTTCATGATTCACATATTCTAAAATAAAAAAGGTCAGACGAGGGGGCGTCTGACCTTTACGATTCACGATAAGGATTTATTCAACATCACACATCAACACATCTACACTTGCGGATACCGTCAGATCAACCAACGATTATCCACTATCAGACTCACGGGGATCGAGATCACAAAACCACCAGACCATTTAGGTGAGTACTAGTTCCTTATCGCTCATCAGTAATCACTTACTTCTACACATAGAATAACATAGATAACCAGCAATATCAACAACTCTATCTTAATTGTTTGGTAATTATACCGATCGATTATAGCAATTTTACTTTACTCATTTTTAATGTCAATTTTACAGCGAATAATTAAGAAATTAGCCTGTTTTTGCCCTTTTGTTATAATGCCACTTATACTTCATTAAATAAAAAATAAAAAAGCCCACATTTATGATTATGTGGACTTCAAATATTCTCATGTAAAATTAAGGTTTATTTTTCGCCATCTTCCTTCTTTTGGACTGGCGCACCACCCTGTTGGACAACATGCGTTAATTCATGTGCAATAAGTTCTTGTCCACTTTTTGAATTAGGATTATATTCACCTTCACGGAAAAAGACATCAGAACCTGTTGTGAACGCACGCGCTTGAATAGAGTTATTCAAGTCATTTGATGCCGAATCGGTGTGAATATTGACATCGCTAAAATCATGCCCGAAGCGTGAGCCAAAGAAGTCTTGGCTTTCAGCAGACATTGGTTGCCCACTACCTTTCTGGGATTGGATTTGGTCTTCAACATCGCCACCTACATCAAAACTGCCCTCCATACCTTTACGCTGGACAACATCACGTTTGGCGGCAAGTGCATAATCTTCATCATTTGCAGCTGGTTCAGGAACAGGATCGTCCTCATCCCCCTCACGCTGTACGACATCACGCTTACCTTGTAACGCTTCTTCCTCTTCCATGCCTTCCATACGTTGGATGTCCACTCGTTTCATCTGGAGAGGTTCTTCCTCTTCTGGCATGTCCTCACGCTGTACGACATCACGCTTGCCTTGTAACGCTTCTTCCTCTTCCATGCCTTCCATACGTTGGATGTCCATTCGTTTCATCTGAAGGTCATCTTCACCAGCTTCACGTTGGGCAACATCAGCACCAGGACCATTAACTACTTGGTCAGCAACTTGGTCAGCTTCGCGTTCATAAGCGTCATCAGCCGCACCAACTGTCATTTTGGTTTGAATAAACGTCGCAGGTTGAGACGGTGCGCCAATTTGTCCATCAGCAATCATGCGTTGCACACCCTGATTACCAACTAAACGCTGTAAGTCCACAATAGGGTTCGAAACCTCACGAGCATCTTGCTCTTGTTGTGGTTTTTGCGTCTTGTTAGCTTCTTGTTGAATCAGTTTTTGTACATGGTCAGACATAAGATTATTCCTAACACTCACTAGCTGTGGACGTTTTATTTCTAAGTAATCATATAAAATGTTTTGAACTAAACTCTGCTACAGAGAGTTATAAATATATTCCTCAAATTACTTAAGTTATTTCTAAATTATATGATGCAAACGCCGGTTTTTGTGAAGCAATTAGGCGATCTGCAACATCTTCACCCAGTTCTACAGAACTATCACTCAATGGTAATCTTACCACAAAATGGCATGGTTCATTCTCAATGATTTCTGCTGTAACACCAAAATACAAATCCAAGAGACGCTTTAAACCGGCTGGTGTACCACGCCGCATAAATAACCACCCAATTTGTCTCATGATCTCCCGTTGGCGATCTATTGGCAATTCAGGCACTAATAATAAATCAAACCAACTCGCCATCCACTCTAGCCATTCTTGTGGCGCAAGTTCGGGCGAAAGCATAATATCAAAATTATCAATTGTCCAAATAATCGGGCTGAGTATCGATTCAAAGATCAATAAATAACGCCCAATAAAATCGACATTAAAACCATCATTCCCATCAGCATAAATAGCTGGCAAATATTTCAACCAGTTACTTTTATGCGGTGGGCGTGGCACTCCAACAGGATATTCTCCCGCATGCCTACCGTTACCATTAGCGGGTGCATCAATCGACAAATTATATTCATCAAGCCTCGACGATACAAACGCCATCGGATCAGGTTCAATCCAATCAATTAATCGTAATTGAAAAGGACCAAAACGAATCACATCTTCCAAATTCAGTTCAACAGTTTCCCTTGCCGGAACCCGCTCATCGTTCAAAAAGACCCCATTACTACTATTCAGGTCTTCAAGAAAATACTTTTCCTCACGCCATACAACCCGTAAATGCTGACGACTAATTTCACGGTGATTCAATGCCAGATCATTATCGGCTAAACGCCCGATACGCAACCCAGTTGGACCAACAACAATCGTATCGTCGGGAATGTCCGGTCCAAATAACCTGAAAAGTGCGCGTATACTATTATCCATTATCGATCCCTTTATATCGCTGTGAGGTTATGCTGATGAGATACAATCACACCATGCGACGGAATCGCAATTTCCTCAGTTTCACGCTCACGAGAAAATTGTCCATTATCATATGTCATTTGGAATAAACGCACCGAACGAACGAAATGCACACCGGGGATAGTGAGTAAAACGGATGTGACATCAGACACAAATAACTCACGCCCAAATTGCCATCCATTACCATCAACGCCACCAATAAGCGGATTTAAGAATTCAATCAGGCGTTTTTCTGCGGCACGTAGTACCTTTTCCCGATCATAATTCGCACTAACCCGCAATTGAACATCCGTATCCACCCATTGATATGAGGGTTCAGAGATATCTAACACTGTCGATAATAAGCGACGTTCATCAAGATATTTTTGAATCGTATCTTGCAATTCTGGTGATAGAACCAAACTCTCCGGCGCAATATACCCACTTAAACGTGGCACAGCCGGAATAACCAAAATGCGAATTTCCCCGCGATTGGTCAATGGTGGTTGTAAGCAATACACACGCCCAACTTCACCTGGGGCAGCTTCTTGTGTCAAATATTCGAAATCTGACGGCGTAACGGCACGTTGCAATGACCGTAAAACCCCCGGAACACGCATCTTGGCATGTTCAAGTGATTCCGCATCACGCCCACCAATAGCAGGAACGCGATTACGCACTCGTGAAACATAAGGTAAGGACGTTTTCAGGACATTAATTGCATTTTCTGATACATTCCCAAGTTGCCCGCCACCATAACGATATCCTGTAACCAGAACCATCGTGTCTTTAGGTGGAATCGCGCCATACAAGCGCACAGTACCATCCGGTTGTTGGATAGCGGGACCTAGCCGTATTTCGCCACTATTACTATCAATCGTGTAATGTGTATCATTCGTTTTGGATGTAGAGAAATCACTAATTTCCTGCCAACCTTCCTCACGCCCATCATCATAACGAATCATCAAAAATTCATCAGTTGTACGAGCGACAAGTGGGCTGTGTTCCAAATGAAAACGCTGACCAGGAGAACCATCAGAACGTCCCAAAACCTCATTATAGACACGAGTCACATTGGTTGCACTGACCGTTCCACCCCAACTATTCACCTCTAAACGGCGTATACTTGGGCTAACATCATAGACTGACGCATCTTCATCATCAGCATCCAGTTCTAAGCGCAAACGCACCCAATAAGCGGTACGATCATTACGAACACCACGACGCATAGGCGGTAAATGTAAACGAATTAATCCCGATTGATTCAGCCCTAAAGTCTCGTCAACATCAATTTCGACAGGAACCCAATCAGTATCCACCTCTGTACTCAGCACTTCCCATACATAGGGTGGATTTTCAGGGTCAATACCTGCGCCCTGTGCCGTATCAACCTCAATATTAAACCCAAGTAACAAATTACTGAGGTCATCATCAAAGCCAAAATAAACAGCATCATCGGATTGCGGTGGGCTGGATGCAAACGCTGGAAATCCATCAAAGCCAGATTGCACATTGAAGATATTCTGCGATGCAAATACGCGCCTGCCCTCATCACCTGTGGAGCTTGTCATCAGTTCACTTAAATTAGGTACACTAACCTCAAGCACACCATCAGTTGTAAAGACAATGGCTGGCTCTGTCTCCGTGCGTAATGTTGCGACCTCAGTCCCACTCGGAATGACCATAGTGGTATCCTGCGGTGTACTCAACCAAAAAGTAATGGGTACTCGCGCTGGAACAGCTTCATGGAGTTGCATTCCAATCAATTCCATAAATTTGATAAAGTGTTTATCTGGTACACGATTCAAGCGGTATAAAACAATATCAACCATCCACGCAAATAACTCAATCAGTGTTATTCCCGGATCGCTTAAATTATGATCGGTCCATTCCGGTGTATATAGCGCAATCCGTCGTCGCGCTTCTTCAACAATATCTTCAAAACTCCGGTCATCCAATCTTGGTGTTTGGAGTCCCATTCTTCGTCCTCACTTGTTTAGTGAACTGAGTAATTAATTTTCAATAATTTGCATCAGTTTAGGTTATAAAATATACAACTGGTGTAAAATCTCGAAAAAGTTCCCGTAATTTTATACTGAGAGAGATAATTATAGTAATTTTTATTGGCGAAAGCGCAAAAGCACATCCCTACATTTATTCGGTGTGTAGAGGTAACATTCTTGCCACCCGTTTTACACCTATCCGATAATCCTAGCGGATAGATAAATAATTACCAACAATAGAGAACCTAACACGTCTTTGGTTTAGTCTGTATCTGGTGCCAAATAATATGGAACAACTAAGCTATGTTTATCATAGGTAGATTTTATCGTATAACTCACCCGAATAAATAATTCACCGCGTTCAGATGCCCCCGGATAAACCGTAATTTCTTCAATATTGATGCGGGGTTCCCAGCGCATTAATGCCTCACGAACGTAACGCTCGGCAGTCGCGGCAGTTTCATCATTTGCAGGTGCGAAAATTAACGAATGAATCTCACACCCAAAATCAGGGCGCATCACCCGTTCACCCGGAACAGTATGAATAATAATATGAATCGCACGTCGGATATTGGCATCATGAGACACCGTAGATATTTGCTTACGATCACTCAATCGAGGCGGAAACGCCCATCCACGTCCAACAAAACTCATCTAAATACGCCTCCTAGTTGATAGCGACAGTCGCGCCCTTAATTGTCATTGGTCCTGTTGATTGAACAGTACCGTTACCAGTAGCCTTCATCTCAATGTTACCAGTCGCTTTAATTGTAATATTGCCCTTTGAATCTAAGAGCATATTACCCTTATTGGCAATCGTTACATCACCTTTAGTATCAATCTTCAGGTTATTATTAGCGGCATCAAATAGAATAGCTGTGCCCTGCTTAGCATCAATAATTTCTATTTTTTCACTACCAGACGTATCATCCATCCTGATGATATGCCCTGCCCTTGATTGAATAATCCGCTTTTCAATCTTTCCATTCGCAACAGGGTTTTCAGGCAATTTATCCTTACTATTCCATAAACCACCAATCACATAAGGATAATTAAAGTTACCATGCTCGAAAGCAATCAAGACTTCATCATTTACCTCAGGGAGAAACATAATTCCCTGCCCATTGGCACCTTTGCCTGCACCCGGACCCATAACTCTTGCCCATGTGCTTTCAAGTTTGTCATCCAACCACGGGAATTTAACTTTTACGCGCCCTAATTGCTCGTCATCGTTGATGTTTGTCACAATAGCAGGAACAACACCACCCCATGTTTCATCATCAATATTCCCCGTACCATGTTTATTTGAACCGGAGTGCATTAAATCAGAGATTAAACGACGACGTGCACCTTCAATAGTAAAATAGGTATCATAACCATCTGCTGTATAAATATGAGTCGCAGAGGTCACAATATAATCCCCTGAGAACTTATTGCCCACATTTTTTATGGTGACCTTCTTGCCCGCGACTAACGTTGGTAATCCATCGGCTCGACCTTCAGCTTCAACAAAATGGGCATTGATGGCATCTAAAATCGCTTGAGCGCGTGTATCAGCATCCCGTTGTTCAGCAATCGGTTGCCGCACTTGAATTTGTTGCGCGGCAGAAAACGCCTTCTTAGCAACTGCACCACCAGAACCACCCACATTAATCGACGGATGAGATGTGCTTGATTTTGCAGTTCCGACGATTTCTTTCTTTTGCTTAGGATCCCAGCCTTTAACAATCACCTCATCAACTTGATTAGAAAGCGTCAACCGTGGGTTAAAGTTCAACAAGTTGACTCCCCACTCCAAATCAACCTTTGTCTGCCCTCGCGGTTTACCAAAATATAATTTGGTATCATCAACGGTAGCTTCAAAACCATTGCGAGCCGCTAGCATATGCAAAAATTCAAGATCAGTTTGATTATCCTGAAAAATATGCTCAAATACTTGTTGAGTGGCAGTGACATTAGCACTTAAACCTGCATTTCCAGCCAATTGTGAAACAATATCTGAGTCTTTTGTGTTTACATAAACTTTTGAGTTTGTACCACGCAACAATCGATGGCTTTTATCATAACCACGCACAACCAATGTTGCCGTGAAATCATCATTAAAAACCGGTTCAATCGCTGTGATTTCACCTTTCATAAGGGTAATAAGTGTGTCTGGATCCGCCCCCCGATCTTGTAATTTTATTTCTACCGCTTTACCAAGATCAAACGTTTTGCCATCCAAAGCACTCAGTTCATTATCATAAAAACGTAGTACAAACATAGCAGGTAAAGTCATACTCGTATCGACTTCTACCTCAAATAGAGCATCACTTAAGTCTGTCGAAATTTGTTGTCCGTCAATCAGTATTTGTGCTTGCCGAACTTGTGGCGCATCATTTACGACCATCTTACAACCCTATTCCAATACCTGTCCGGGAGGGAGATTAAACGGATTATCAATATTATTGCGCTCCGCAACCTCACGCTGATTTGTACTCACATGATCAATACGTTGACCTTGCACAACAGTCGTAGTTGGATTCGCACCTGCCCCTGGTGATTGCCCCGGAACTTGCGATTGTGAATCATTCTCATCGGCAAATTGCTTTAATGTCACATCCACCGTACAGCGTAATGGCACCCCCATCTCACTAAACAAGGTAAACTTCTGTGAGATATTCGTGATAATTGCCTTTAAATAAACCCGCCCCCATTGAAAGGCAACAGGTGGCGGTTGACCTTTATTGGTTGTATCGTTGCGATCAGCATCACTAATCATCATCATTTTCCAGATGGGATCAGTATACATCCGTACATCTATCGGTACACCTGCCCCCCCTGTCTGCGTATCAAAATGCAAAGTCAACTTTAATGAGACAGAGCCTCCACCCTTAAACTCCACTTCAGGAATATTAAGCCCAGTAGTATCTTTTTCAGTCCATTTGTTTGCTTTTGTTAGCGTAAATTCAAATGGGTTGAACATAAATTTCACTTCTTGATTGGTCGTCAAGTTAATGATCTTGGCAGGCGTTAACCCACCTTTAGTTTGATTCAAAGCCATCGTTCATTCACCTCAATTACTTCCTATGACGGCGTTCGCGCTCGATACGAAGGCGATTCTTCAATCGATTATAAACATCGCGTGCGATCTTATCGATGTCAGGCTGTCCATCACCAGATTCATCAGCATCATCAATACTAGCACTCACATCCGAAACAGGGGCATCTGTCAAATCACGCGAGACTGTATTCTGTGTTTGTGATGAAACATCCTGAAAACTACCATAAGCCTTTACATCCGGTGGGAAGGCACTACGATCAACACTTGGTGGCGCGGAGTCTTCCACACGACGTTGTACAGGTCTGGAATCCCCTGCTGATGGAGGCACTACGCCAGCTTGTTGCAATGCCGTATACAAATCAACTTGATTCGATTGTCCGTCGCCATCATCGGCATCCATCACACGCTGAATATGATCCCCCGGAAAAACAATTTCAACATCGTCATTGTGAGAGTCGTTGCGTCTTGATTGATTAGGCGGTGGTTGTATTGGCGAAGCATCATGATTACGCTGAACAATTTGGCGTTGTGACGATTGCGCCATATCAGACCCAGATGGTGTTTGGGTAAATGTATCATCAATGCCTGCATCAAAATCAGATTCAGTATTTACCCACTGTACAGGTTGTGGTGCATCATGGTTATCATTATCTACATCGTGTTCATCAGATAATTCACGTTGAACCGATGACTGTGCATCAGAATGTCCGGTTTCGACAGATGGTCGCGCTTGTTCATTATGATATGAGGGAATATGCGTATCATAGAGATGATCATAGTTCTCTGTATTTACTTCAGAGATCACAGCACGACGTGGCGATGATGACCGATCTTGACTAACGTATCCATCATCATAATCTCGTTGCACATCTACAGGGTCATCTGATACATCTTGTACCCACTCAGCGAAATCACCATCATCATGTGTAGCGGGTAACTCTTGTGCTGTACGTGGGAAATCAGACTGTGATGACGTGTCATTCACATCAGCATTAGATTGAACAGGTGGCGTTGCTTTATGATCTACAGTACGCTGAACTGTTTGCCCATCCGCCTGTGGTATATCAACAGGTGCTTGATAAGCATCATTTACAGGTGCATCATGTTGATACACGTCATCGGCTACATGCGCTTCTTCATAGTAATCGCCGTTGTCATCACCCTCGTACACTTCGCGCTGAACTGACTGTTGCACATCAGAGGGTGCATCTACTAGTGATTGACCTTGACCGTCATCATGTTGATAGTCGGCATCTACGTATTCTTCTCCATAATAATCACCGCTATCATCATCGTACACCTCACGCTGTACCGCTTGAGATACATCTGCGCGGGGCATATCTACCGGTGATTGCTCTTGACCGTCAGCATGTTGAGTGTCGGCGGCTACATGCTCTTCTTCATAATAATCACCGCTATCATCAGCATCCTCATACACTTCACGTTGAACTGACTGTTGTACATCTGCGCGGGGTGCATCTACGGGTGACTGACCTTGACCGTCATCATGTTGATAGTCATCGGCTACATACTCTTCTTCATAATAATCACCACTATCATCATCACCGTCGTACACTTCGCGCTGAACTGACACTTGATTTGTTGAATCATCAGTTTGGCGTTGTAGTTGTACAGGTGATACGGTGTTTGCTTCAATCGGCGGTTGAGTAGTTATAGGCGCGTTATCAGCTTCTACATAATCATCGAAGCCTGTTACAACTTCATCCGAGTCATCAAAATTATCACCACCATCATCAGCATAGTGTTGCACTTCCCCACTATCTGACATTGCAGTCTCTACAGGTTGATAAGCCTCATCATAATCACGTTGTACTGTAGATTGTTGCATTGGCGTTGATGAGGATCGCGAATCATTGTTATCAATATCAATAACCGCCGGAGAATCATCGTAATGTGTTGGTGGTGTATCTTCGATATAATCATTAGAGTCATCAACATCCGCAATCGGCGAACGCTGAATAATACGTGCTGGTTGAATAGGATCACTTGATAACGATTGAGGTTGATCCTGTGTTTCTGATATACCCTCATCATAATCAAGCTCAGGGGCTAAAAAATCCTCATCCCTCTGTTCATTGTTAAATGCCTCATCTGCCACATTATTATCAGGTGGCTGTTGTACACTATCACGCTGAATAACATCAGGTTGTCGGGGTGGAGACTGTGTAACATTATCTGATGGTGGTTGTATACTCTGCCTTTGAACAGGTGCATCATTTAATGGACTTAATTGCACCGTATCAACATCCGCTTCATCATCAATCGGTGGCAAATCCCAATCATCAGGGGCATTATCATCCACTTGAGCCTGTGACTTTTCAGGTGTATCTTCCCCACCAATACTGCGCGTATCTACATAATCAAACGATGGACGGCGACGACGTGGCGGTGACACATCTACAGTCTCTTCCCGCTTTGCCTGTACAGTCGCCTTAATTGCCTCGCTTTTCGCCTGCCGTTCCCGATGAAACGCCATAATACGATACAGACGTTCATCATCAGATTCTTGCTGTGGCGTGCGCTGGACTTGCCGTTGTTGTGGCTGTTGTTGCCTTGGTTGATTTTGTTGGGGTAATTGAGGTGAACGACGCTGTTGCGGCGTAATTGTT
>WURV02199176.1:0-11773 GCA_011762755.2 Epimenia babai
CCGGATTCAGGAGGGCCACTCCCTCGTGAAGGTGTAGTGACTGGTCGAGCGGCATTCTATGACCTGACACAGGACAGCCGCTGGGGCGGCTATGTGACCGGTGACGAGGTCACCATCCACTGGGACTGCGGTTGCCCCTGTGGCCGTAAAACGCCCTACTTTGACCAGCAAATCGAGCGCTACAGTGAGAAGCAGGGTGGTGATGACAAAATTACCTGCGCGGCAGCCCCTGATGCCCATCAGCAAGCGATGGACTTTCTGTCAGACGCCACCGCCGTATAGAGGTTTTCACAAATGACCGATTCCATATATCAGTCCAGCATTATTATTCGCGGTGAGGTGATCACTGACAATCTGGTGACCTTCGGCGGTCGTGGTGGCGATCTGGAATTCCAGTCGCCTGACCCCATGAAATATCTTGACCGGATACCCCTGGGCAGCCCCAACAAGATGAAAGACCTCTATGAGTTGTCTTTTGATGACATTCTTGATTACCTGGTGGAGCTTGGGAAACACCTGGATGTTGCCACCAACAAGCACTTGCAGGAAGCCATGGAGATGACCTACAAGGTAGCGCCAACGCCTCCCTCACTGGTGGAAGAAGCCTACCGGATGCTGCCGTTGATGTTTGACCGCCAGCGCATTTATGAAATGGCCGATAACACCATTGGCGTCGATTACCTGGAAGGTTGGGTCGGAAAGCGCACCATGGAAGGCCGACTCACCAAAATCCGCGCTTTCGGTTCGCGGGCGGTGCATATTGCCGCAGGCAACACACCGCTGGGTGGTGCCTCTACCGTGATTCGCAACGCCATTACCCGCAGTGATGCCATTGTGAAAACGCCATCCAATGACCCATTTACCACCGTGGCCATCGTTAAAACCATGTGCGATATGGCGCCGGATCACCCCATTACCCAACACATCACCGTGGCCTACTGGAAAGGTGGTGATGTGGACTTTGAAAAGCAGCTTTACCAGCCCTCCAATGTCAGCAAGATTATCGCCTATGGCGGCTTTGCGGCCATGAAGCATGTGACCCGCTATATTCAGCCCGGTCTGGAACTGGTATCCCTCGACCCCAAGCGCAGTGCTGCGGTTATTGGCCCTGAAGCCTTTGATAGCGATAAAGAGCTGAAAGAAGTCAGCCTTCGCGCTGCGCTGGATGTGGGTGCTTTCAACGGTCAGGCCTGTGTTTGTCCAAGAGTGATCTATGTTTTGTCTGGCACGGACGATGAAGGGCTTGAGAAAATCAATAAGCTGGGTGAAACACTCTACCAAAGCATCCTGGAACTGCCGGAGCGCATGAGCACCAAACCAGTGAGTTTCTCTCCAGAGCTTAAGGCCAATCTGGAGGCCTTGAGCTTGGACGATACCTGGTACAAGGTGATTGGCGGTGAGCAGGAAGAGGGTGCCGTAATCGTTTCCCAGATGTCTGAGCCCGTTGAATTTGTTCCCTACCTCAATGACCGGGTGGTCAATCTGGTGCCAGTGGACGACATTGACGAAATTTTTGATTTTGTTGACAGCTACACACAAACGGTAGGCATCTATCCAGAATCCCTCAAGTCTGAACTGAGAGATACCATGACATTGTTTGGTGCCCAGCGCTTCGTGTCATTGGGCTATGCCACCCACGGTTCAGAGGCGGTACCCCAGGACGGTATCGAGCCATTGCGCCGTATGTGTATGTGGATTCTCGACGAGGAGTGCTCGCCGGAAACCGTTGAGCCAAACTGGCGTTAGCAGACTTCAATTTTCCGGGCTGGATTATATTGTCGAGCTGACATAACCTAACCCGGAAAAAATAGCCAAATAAATAACAAATTTACAAATAGAGGAAGCTATGGCCCATTTTGTCCTGGTTCATGGTGCCATGCATGGCGCATGGTGCTGGTATAAGTTGACCCCTCAGCTCAAAGCGTTGGGGCATGAGGTGACAGTCCTTGATTTACCCGGTCATGGCATAGACCGGGCCTCGCTCACTGACGTGGGGCTCAAGGAATACAGTCAGCGAGTCGTGGATGTTGTGGAAGACATTGATGGCCCCGTAATTCTTGTGGGCCATAGCCTGGGTGGGGCTGTGGTTTTTGAAGCCAGTGAGCGGCTGGCGGGCCGTGTTTCGGCGTTGATCCTGATTGCCGCAATTGTGTGCAGGCCGGGTGAGTCGGGCATGGAGACCCTTGCCAAGGAAATTACCCATAGTGATAAAGACGGCGTGCTACCCGAAGCCGTTGAAGATATGGTGATCTCCTGTGGTGAAGGCATCGTTAAGGTGAACAAAGCCTATGTTGGTGATTTGTACTACCACGATTGCGATCAGGAAACCGTTGAGCTGGCGCGCTCATTACTGGTTGCATCGCAGTTGTTTGTTCTCGAACCAAAACTGACCACCACTGAAGAAGGGTGGGGAAAAATTCCCCGCGCCTATATTCAATGCAGCGACGATCACAGCCTGGCTTTTGAAAAACAGCAATATATGGTGGAGCATGTTGGCTTTGATGAGGTAGTTACCATGCATTCTTCTCACTCGCCTTTTGTCAGTATGCCGGGCAAACTGGCTGAGGAAATGGATGCGTTGACGAAAAAATTAACGGGCTGACAACTGTTGGCATCTTGCTATAGAAAGGCTTCGCATACAACATGCTTGTTGTTCGACTAGTATTTTGTTGGGCAATATTTTAGAATGCTCCCCCTGTCCGGGGCGCTCTTTAAACTGCGTTTGATATTGACATAAAGTATAAGCACTAGCACTAGGGGATTTATCTATGAATAGTTCAGAAAATATTGGTACATCGGAAGAGAGCAAGCAATTTCAAAAACTGCAGAAAAAACTGCCAGGTATTTTTGAACAGATTGAATCGAATCCCGATACCCCTCACACCATTGTTGTGGTGCCCACTTTTCCAATCACTCCCGCGGCACGCGCTAATGCACCCGCAGCGCTTCATTATGAAGAGCGCATGCTTTCAATATTAAAGGAGCTCAGAAAGCCCAATTGTCAGATTATTTACGTGACAAGCATTCCTTTGAGTGAGGATATTATCAGCCACTATCAGGACTTTTTGGCAGATATCCCTTCTCAGCATGTTGCTGACCGTTTGACATTTATTAACTGTGCGGATGCGTCATTTAATGCGCTATCTGAAAAAATACTTTCCCGACCACGTGTGTTAGAGCAAATCAGAAATGAAATACGGGCACCGGAAAATGCCTGGTTAACCACTTTCACAACTAATGCAACAGAGCAAACCCTCGCTGTGCAATTGGGCACACCACTGCTGGGTAATGATCCCAGCGTTGCTCACTTAGGCGACAAATCCAATAGCCGCAAGATTTTTAAGGAGGCTGGCCTGTTACTACCAGAGGGCTTTGAAGACTTGCGCAGTGAGGATGAGGTCATTAATGCTTTTACCACACTTAAGGCCAATAACCCGGCATTAAAAGGTGCCGTTATCAAACTTAACGTGGGCATTGCTGGCCAGGGCAATGGTGTATTCTCCTACGATGGCTGCGACGCTTCTTCGGAAGCCGATATTAGACAATGGGTAAAGGAAAATCTGTCAACCATTAAGCTTGAAGCGCCATCAATGAGCTTCGAGCCTTATATGGAAGATTTCGCTAAAGGTGGTGGAATCGTTGAAGCCTTTGTTGAGGGCGAAGTGAAATACTCCCCTTCATCACAAGCCAGCATCGGTGTCACTGGAAGGGCAGAGCCCTTTGCTACTCACGATCAGGTGTTTGCCGGTAATACGCAGATTTTTGAAGGCTGTATTTTCCCCGCGCGCGACGAGTACAAGATGGATATGCAGCAAGGTGTAGAGAAAGTTGGGCCTGTACTGGCATCCAAAGGCGCAAGGGGCCCCTACAGCATTGATTTCGTGTCTGTGAAAAATGGACAGGGTTGGGATAGCTATGCCATTGAGATCAACCTGCGGATTGCAGCTACAGGCATAGCATTTGATTTCGTCCAGTTGCTGACCGACAGTAATTACGATCCAGCCACTGGAACACTCATAAGCTCCAGTGGTTTGAATAAATGTTACTACGGCGTCGATACCATCCAGTCTGACCAATACAAAGGGCTACGGCCTAAAGACCTGAAACAGATTGCAGTTGCCAATAAGCTGGGTTTCAGCCCGGCTGCGGGACGCGGTGTTCTTTTTCATACGATTGGAGCGACCTCCGAATTCGGTGTAATGGGCATGGTTTGTGTAGGTGACACACAGGAAGAGTGCCTGCAGTTGTATCGCAAAACCCGAGAGGTGCTGGACGCAGCAACAGCTTCGTAAATTCTTCGGAGCAGTATTGTTGAGAAAGCCTGGTGGTTAACCCTGCCAGGCTTTTTTTATGAGCTCTGTACGCCAGAGAATGGCCGCCATGCACATTTGCGTTTGATGTTTACTGCGACTGGCGGCGGCCTTAGTGTAGATCGTGTCACAGGGTAAATTTTCTACCCAGCCACTCTTCCGCCACGTGCCAAAGTTCATCGGCGGCGTCTTCGTCCAGCGCAAAAGGCATAACGCCTCTTGTGACATGGATCTTTTCAGTCACTTCGGCCACATGACAATCTTCCAGGTACAGCCCGCCTTCGCCTTCCAGTTCCGGTGCCGTTGCTGCCCAGGTGCTGGTGGCGGCGCCTTGTGGAATATTTTTATGGAACTGTGGTTCATCAAATACGATGTCGGGGCTGCTATTGGCGAAGGCTTCTAAAGCGGAGCCATCTTCTGCGGCATGGAGTTCTTCCTCGGTCATGTTTCGCGTCAGAGAGGTCTCGGAAATAACGCCCGGGTGAACAGAATTGGCCGTCACCCCTTGCGAAGAAAGTTTTTTATTCAGATAAAGGGCGAGCAGGGAGTCAGCCGTTTTAGATTGTGCATAGCCGGAATTGGGGTCGTACTCACGTTGCTCAAAGTTGATATCTTCAAACACAACGGGTGAGAATTTATGGGCCCCCGAAGAGAGCACCACAATTCTTGCCGGGGCGCTTGCGACCAGCAGTGGTGCAAGCAAGGCGCTGACGATCATATTGCCGACGTAGTTAATCATCATGTGCATTTCAATGCCTTCTTCACTCTTGGCGTAGGGCACACCCATGACTCCGGCATTGAGAATCAACAGATCCAGGGAAGAGTATTTTTTGAGTACGGTTTCTGAAAAGTCGATGGCACTTTGTGAAGAGGACAGGTCAAGCAGTTCATAGCTGATGCTCTCTTTGCCGGTTTCTTTCTTCAGGTTTTCAACGGTTGCAATGCCATCATCCTGTTTTCTGGTGGTGATAATGACCTCAGCACCGGCCGCTGCCATGGCTCTCGCGGTTTCAGTACCCAGTCCAGCGTTACCGCCGGTTATCAGTACGCGCTTTCCCTGAAGGTCAATGCCCTCAAGTGTTTCGCTGGTGGTTGATGCATGGTTGAATCGGCTTGGGATTTGTTTCTGCTGCATGAATGCCTCCGGGTTTCGGTTATTCAGGGTGTTTTCTTGCCTGTTGATCCTTAAAAATTGTCCTGACGATATTCTTTAACATTTCGAGCTCAGCGATAATATCTTTGCTGTCAGGGTCTGCTGCCCACATACTAAATAAACCGCGCTGTGTGGCCTGTAATACGCCGGCCAGCCTATCGGCTTCTTCATGGGGCAGGTCGCTTAGTTCTTGTTTGATATGTGTGACCAGAAAGGCTCGTCCAGCCTGATTATATTTTCGAACTTCTTCTTTCAGCCCCAGCTTTTCGCAAACAGCCCCCTCATTAACCAGGACGTTTTGCCCCCTGACAAGCAGTGGATTTTCCTGAATACGTTTTATATTGTTGTCGATCACTCTGCAGATGGCTCCAAGGCCTGTTTTGTCTCCCCACGGTGGGTTCTCCTTAAATGACTTCAGAAGTTCAGTAGATCTTTCAAAGAGAGACAGGAACAGCTTATGCCTTGTGCCAAAGTGATGTTGCGGCAGCCCTCGGCTGACATTGCAGCGTTTACCCAGGTTCACCATCGTGACTGAAGAGCAACCGGATTCTGCAATGATTTCAAGGGCGCCTTGTTGCAGCATGGCGCGCGACGCCTCACCTTTCACTTTGGATTTCTCTTGCGTTGTGGTTGTCATTTTGGGTTTGTATAGTTCACACTAGGCTTTTCTTGTTGTGCAACAAGCATGCTAACATGAACGATTATTGCTTCCAACTGTTTAAATGTCGTATGAAGCTATGTCATCAGGCATCTGCTGCATTGGGATAGCGCTATCGTTATCTATCCGATACCAAACGTGCTGGCCATTGTTTCCAGCGAGCGCATAACAGCGTCTTCGTCTCTTGGGTTTTCAAAGCCCAGTACATCGTGAGCATCGCTCATTAACACGATGCGGCTGACGCCAAGATCTTCACAGTGCTTGATAAAGTCGCGGTCTACCACAACACCTGGGGGAGGATTGATGGAGATTTCCAGTTCGCCCAGTTCTGCGGGGCGTTCAACCTGTTTAGCCGCTTCAGCTAGCCCTGCAATGCAGTGCTCCATATGTTCAACGTCATTGAATGGCGAGCCGAACCAGCCATCACCCTGGCGGACGGCGCGGCGAAAAGCCGGTTCCGATAAGCCGCCTACGATAATGGGTGGACAGGGCTTCTGCACCGGTTGGGGTTTTGACTGGATATTGGGGAATGAGGTGAACCGGCCATCGAATGTGGGTTTGTCTGCCGCCCAAACGGTTCTCAGTACATCGATATGTTCGGTCGCCCTGGCACCGCGCTCTTTGAAAGGAACGCCGACCGTGTCGTAGACAGGTTTCTCATAGCCAATGCCAACACCCACCAGCAACCGGCCCTTTGAGAGCACATCGATGGCGGCCAGTTGTTTGGCGGCAACGACAGGATTGCGCTGTGGCAGTAGCAGCACGCCGGCACCCAGTTTCAGCTTTTCAGTATGTGCGGCGGCAAACGCCAGCGTGGTAAGTGTTTCCAGGTAGGGCAGGTGTGGAGAAATCAGTGTGGGTGAATCATCCGTTGTAGTTGGAGCTGTATGATCTTCAAATAGCAGATGGTCTGAAGTCCAGACGGATTCAAACCCCAGTTCTTCAGTTTTCTTTAATAGGCGGGCGATCCAGTCGGGGTCGCAAAAGTTGCCTACATTGATGCCGTATAGTCCAAATTTCATTGTCTATCCTGTCAGTCGTTGTTGGTGTTGATTGCGCGATAGTGTAAGACAGTCGCTCTCTCAGGGGCTGATTAATAACCTCAGTTAGGCTAGTTAGTCAGGCAAGGCAAAAGCGGTGATAGTATCGCTCGGCCTGGTGCCAAAATTGATATGCCCGCCTGAGGCAATCACTACATATTGTTTGCCATTCGCATCCAGTTGGTAAGTCATGGGGGTGGCGTGGGCACTGGTTGGCAAGGTGCCTTTCCAAACTTCCTCGCCAGTTACTGTGTCAAAGGCGCGCAGATAGCCATCGGTGGTGGCGGCAATAAAGCTCAGCCCGCTGGCGATGGGGATGGGGCCGCCCATATTGGGAGCACCAATGTCGCCCAGGAACAGGTGAATTGGCCAGGGGGCAAGGTTTCTGGCAGTGCCCAAAGGCACTTCCCAGGCAATATCGCCGTGGTCAGATCAATGGCGAGGAATGTCCCCCAAGGCGGCGGATTACAGGGCGCGCCTAAATAGGGAGATAACAAAGGTGTCTGGTCGAGGATATAAGGTGAACCCTGCTGAGGAAGAAAGCCATGTTTGGCGAGGGGTTCTATCCCTTGGCTATGGGCGTTCTGCTCTGCGATAGGAACCAGCCGGGCATAGGAGGCAGCTCGCATGGTGTTGACCATGGCGAGGTTTCGCTCGCTGTCGATGGACAGGCTGCCCCAGTTAATGCCGCCCACATAGCCAGGGTATTGAATGGTTCCCTGAAGACTGGGCGGCGTAAAAATGCCCTCATGGCGGGATTTCTGGATAATTTTTTTGCAGGCGCTTTTATCCCAGGGGGTAAAACCAAAGGCATCGTCCGGCGTCAGTGTTGCCGGGTGAACCGGGCGCGGCTTAACGGGGAATGGCTGGGTGGGAGAAACAAAATCGCCAGGCACGGGCCCGGTGGGAACGGCCCGTTCTTCAATGGGAAATAATGACTCCCCTGTTTCCCTGTTTCCCTGTTTCCCTGTTTCCCTGTTTCCCTGTTTCCCTGTTTCCCTGTTTCCCTGTTTCCCTGTTGAGAAAGAAAATATGCCCCATCTTGGTGGCGACGATAACGGCTGGAATGATCCCCTGATCATTGTGGAAGTCAAACAGCACTGGCTGTGCCCCCATATCGTAATCCCACAAATCGTGGTGTACGGTCTGAAAGTACCAGGCGACTTCTCCAGTTACGGTATTCAGCGCCACCACAGAGCTGGCGTAGTAATCCAGACCATTGCGATTGCCGCCAAAATAATCCGTGGGCGCATTGCCGGTGGGGACAAACACCAGTTTACGCTCGCTATCCACTGACATAGGTGCCCAGGCATTGGGGGTGCCGCGGTGGTAAATACCATCGGCGGTTTTCTCCATGCCGGGCGGGAGTGCATCCCAGGCCCAGAGCAGTTCACCGGTTTTTGCCGAGAAAGCCCGCACCACGCCGCTTGGGGCATCGGGGCGCTGGTCTTTGACAGAACTGCCGACAATCACGGTGTCATCGGTAATGACGGGGGCGGAAGTCACGCTGTATTCGCCCTGTTCCAGCTGTCCCATGCCCTCGGTCAAATCTACTGTACCGCCCTGCCCAAAACTGCTACAGGGCTTGCCGGTGTTTGCATCCAGCGCAATCACTCGTGCATCCACTGTTCCCGAAATAATGCGCTGGGCACAAAAGCTGCCTGGTTGTGCTTCACTGTCCTCCCATATGCTCACTCCCCGACAATTTGGGGTGTTCATTTGTGTCATATTTACCTGAGGGTCGTATTGCCATTGCTCTTTGCCGGTCTCCGCATCGATGGCAATAATGCGATTGCTGGCCGTGCAGATATACAGGTTTTTTCCAAGTAGAACAGGGGTCACTTCGAGGCTCGGTACAGCGTGTGCTCCGGAGCCGTTCTGTAAATCTCCGGTGTGATATTGCCAGGCTATTTGCAGGTGATTGACGTTTTCCGGAGTGATCTGGTTGGCTGGGGAGTAGCGGCTTCCTCCCTCATCGGAACCGTAGCTGGGCCAGCTGGCGGTGGTGCCAGTACTCGCTGTCTTTGATTTTTTATTGGGTTCCGAGCAGGCGGTTAACAGGATGGCAGACAATGCGAGCACTGAAATGGTGAGCGATGTTCTCATGTGTAAACCTGTAGATACTTTTATTTGTTTTTTTAAGTGTTTGCTCCAGGTTACAGCGATGTTTTTTCCACTTCTACACTGACACCGTTCATCCAGGTCATGCCACTCAACGGCTCGTAACTGTTGGCTCCTGTGGGCAGTAACTGATTGCAGTTGGCGCCGGGTTTTGCTGAAGCTACTTTCAGACCATAGGCCTTGTCATGGCCAAAGCCATGAGACATGGCCACCGTGCCAGGGCGTAACCCGTCGTCGAGATGCAGTTGGGAAGAAATACTGCCGTTGCTGTTGTAAATGCGGATGGCGTCGCCATCGGACAGGTTGCGGGCGGACGCATCGTCCGGGTGCATATGCAGGGGGTTGATCTCGTACTTGCCTTTTCGCCAGCGGGGGTTATTGACCAGCCCGGTGTTCAGCATATGGTTGACTCGCAAACTGATCAGCTTCAGCTTGTCAGGCGCTTCATTTTCCAGCTCCTGGAAAATATCCTCACAGAGTTTAAACAGCCCCATTTGCTCAAAGGCATCGGGGAAGCAGTCAATTTTTTTATCTTCATGAACGACGCTGTTTTTGAAAACGTCTTCCCTGGGGGTGGCTGGTAGCACAGCAGTTTGCCACGGCATTTCTTTCAGCTTGTCGATGGAGAGGTCGTGTTTGGACAGTACGGCATCAATATCCCTGAACCCTTCGCCGTGGTCATCGCTATCCAGCGGGGAAGGTTTGTTAAGCATTTGTATCAGCCGCGAATGAATCCACCATTCATTGCGGCGTTCCTCCTTTGGAGTTTCCAGCGCATCCGAGTACTGCACATAGGAAAAGGTCTGCAGCCCGTTAAGGCAACTCATGGCATTGATGTCGGCCCGCTCTATCCAGTTGGTTGCGGGCAATACATAGTCAGCAAGCTCTGCGGTTGCGGAGCGGAAGGTATCGATAGAGACAATCAGTTCGAGCTTTTGAAAAGCGGCACGCATGGCTGATTCGCCTGCAGTGGATAACAATGGATTGGCCGCATTAGTGATCAGCACCTTGATATCACCACTATTAATCAAGTCGGGGAGCAGGGCGGCGGGCATTTCCATCATTCCCTGGGGAAAGTTAAAGGTACCGATGGAGGTTTCGACCTGCTCGCCAGTGGTTGAAACCGGTGCCAATGCGGCCTGGTTCAGCGGTGCTGGCTTAAAGGTTCCTCCGGTTTTGCCCAGATTGCCAGTGACAAAATTCAGCATCTCCACCAGCCAGTAGCACAGCACGCCCTGTCGGCTCTGGTTAAGCCCGGTGGACATATACACAGCCGCTGATTTTGCCGACATAAGCTCCTGGGCAATGAGTTTTGTTGTTGAGGCCTCTATGCCTGTTACATCGGCAACTTTTTCGGCGGGAAAGCTGGCAGCAAACTTTTTCATTGCCTCAACAGACTTTCCATGTTGGTCTAATAGGGCTTCATCAAAGCCCCCGGCAAGGTTTATCTCATTTAATAACGCCGCCAGGAAATACACATCAGCGCCGGGTTTGATCAGCGTGGTATCAGTGGACTTGATATTGCTGGATTCTGTTTTTCTGGGATTAATAAAGCGGACTTTGCCGCCTCGGGAAATGATTCTTTTAATCTTTTTGCCTGAATCGTTGGGGGTATGGACAACCGTCCAGCGTGAGATTTTGGGGTTGGCACCCAGGCAGAGCAGGTAGTCGGTATTGTCCAGATCCGGAATGATCAGGCTCATTGGCGACCCGTAAATAGCGCCTGCTGCGGCAAGTTTGTTGGCTGCATCCTGTGTGTTGGTGGAGAAACGCATTTGGGTTTCAAGGGCGGCTACTAACTTGCCCCAGGTTTCAACGCCAGTGGAGTTGAACGCTGTAGGGTTGCCGCCATAAGTGGCAATGGCATTGGCGCCATATTGTGCCTGGATGGCGGTGATTTTTTCGGTAATTTGCTGCAGGGAATCATCCCAGCTTATGCGTTCAAAGTTGCCCCTGGTTTCTTCGCGGCTGTTTAAGCGTTTCAGCGGGTAGTTGAGTCGATCCGGGTCATTGTGAACATCCAGATAGCCAAGGGCTTTGGAGCAGGGGAGGCCTCCTGAAGGGTGGTCAATGGCTGGCAGGATTTCAGTGACTTTGCCTTCACCATTGATGGTTGCCTGTATGGGGCAGAGTGGTTCACACAGCCGGCAGAAAGAGGTTTTGGTTTCGCCCATAGTGTTGCTCGCGTTAATTTTTTTTGTTTTCTGGTGTATTGATAGTACCATCAGAAATTCATTGTAAAGTAAAGAAACTAAATTTTAGGAAAAGGTGTTATGTCTACAGAAGAAGCATTAACAAAATCAATCATTAGAGATCTCGCGGTACAGGCTGCTTACTTTTCAGACCGCAAGAATGGCAAAGCATATGGTGCCCTGTTTACTGAAGATGGTGTTATGACCGGCCCCATGCCAACAGAGAGGTGGCCCCGCAAAACTGAACAGGCCACTAAGTGGATTCCCTGCTTGATATAGGGCATCGTATTGCCCATCTA
>WURV02199187.1:0-11772 GCA_011762755.2 Epimenia babai
TACAGCAGTAGCTATCAACACCATGAAAGTGGGATTGTCGTATATTTATCATGCTAGCCATGATCTATTACAGGAGTAGCTATCGACCCCATGAAAGTGGGATTGTCGTATATTTATCATGCTAGCCATGATCTATTACAGCAGTAGCTATCAACCCCATGTAAGTGGGATTGTCGTATATTTATCATGCTAGCCATGATCTATTACAGGAGTAGCTATCAACACCATGGAACTGTCACTCTTCACCGTTCTGCTTACCACGGTCACCATCACTGCTGCAACAGGCTCAAGTAAAGCTTTATTTGTAAATGGAATTGCATTATCATCACCACTATCACTATCACCATTAACATCACCGCTACCACCTTTATCAACACCGCTATCACTATCATTATAACCACTATCACCATTATCATCATTACCACTATCACCACACCCATCTCCACTATCACCATTATCATCACCACTAACACCATTCCCATCTCCACTATCACCTTTATCATCACAACTATCACTACCACCATTAACATCACTACTATCACTCCTATAAGCAACAATACACTCACATAACACTGCTATATACTACGATATAGAGAATCATGTGTCAGAATGTACTATATTTTTTGATACACTTTACTACACCATGATCGTAAGTAACTCTGCCACTGTGGCAACTGAGGGTGTCATTTTTATGTTAAGAACATATCCTGCTCCAACCTCGCACTTTCCTCTATAAGCACAAAAACTGAACCACAACTTAGGGAGATCTTATCTAACCATATAATGAGACGGTTGAACAATATTTTCTCTTCGATGTTTTTCATATATGTACCCAGTCAAAGGTAAGTCCTGAGAACTCAATTCATCATTGTGTATCAAAAATTGGAAGCACTATCACTAACTGCCTGAACTACCATTATAAAACACTTGTACTAATCGTGCCTTGGATCCTGGATAACATAAAATATAGTTGAAAGAATCTCCCTCAAAATCACACCCCCCAAAAAAAGTACGAAATACAATGGCACCTATCTTTTTTGCACATAGGAATTAATTATGGAATATTACGTATAATAACACTTGATTATCACTAACACATTCACCCTGACTCAGGTAGTGTATCGTAAATGTCTGCTCGAGGAGATTCCTTCGATGAAGTCATGCGATCTTCGTGTGACATTGGACGAATCCTACATAGGTCTAAAAAAATATGTAATGACAACTGGCCGGCCATATGTGTGAGACATTCATAACACTTGATTATCACAAACATAATATGCACACTCAGTCTTAAAAGATGTTTAATGACCACTGGCCGGCCATATGTGTGAGACATTCATAACACTTCATTATCACAAACATATGGACACTCAGTCTTAAAAAATATGTAATGACCACTGGCCGGCCATATGTGTGAGACGTATTCAACACCCTTTGCAAGTGATATTAGTCATTTTTTTATACTAGGCTAGTTTAAGTTAATAGCAGAAGTATGTGTTTCATCAAGAATATGAATATTAACGCATGATATTAATGATGTGTCTTGCAGCTGCAACCTGTCACCGAGAAATAGACCTCGTCCTCATTCTTGACTCATCAGATAGCATAAGTACTCCAGATTATGTGGTCGAAATGAAGTTTGCCTATGATTTGGCGAATACATTCGATGTTGGCCAAGGCGCTGATCAAACACGCGTTGCAGTCGTAACATTTGCCCTGTCATATAATGTAGAGTCTCATCTAAACGACTTTACCGGAAAAAAGCGGCTATATAAGATAAAACAACTTGAAAGAACGTCGGAGACATCCGGAACAAATCTGGGTATCCTTGAGGAGGTGGCAACGGAGGTTCTCACCTCCAATAACGGTGCACGGAACAATTCCAAAAAAGTCCTTGTTATTATTACTACTCATGATGTACCATTACCTTACAAGATGAGCGAGGAATTAAAACGTCAGGATGTTCATAGTATGTCCATCGCTGTCGGTATGCAGCAACATGCTGCTGTGTGGGAAAAGATAAAAATCATGGCCCCGGATAAAAACCATCATTCTATCGTTAGTTTTGCTGTGCTGACATCTCTGATACACAGATTCGAGACATACAACTGCCCCGGTAAGTGATGAGTTTCTTGTGATTTTGTTTTCGGATTTAGCAAGAAAAATTAAGTTAAATAACATAATAAATGATTAAAGTCTATTATTAGCTTATACGTCTAACATAGTCTACATGAGTGAACACAGTTAATAACATATGCTTGTAATTTTATAGTTTATCTATATTACCTCATTGATACCATACAACATGAACATCTGCATGTCATTCCATATATAGAGAATAAAAATGGCACACTGCAAATTAATTAACTGGGATCAACACTGCAAATTAATTAACTGGGATAGACACTGCAAATTAATTAACTGGGATCAACACTGCAAATTAATTAACTGGGATCAACACTGCAAATTACTTAACTGGGATTAACACTGCGAATTAATTAACTGGGATCAACACTGCGAATTAATTAACTGGGATCAACACTGCAAATTGATTAACTGGGATGAACACTGCAAATTAATTAACTGGGATCAATACTGCAAATTAATTAACTGGGATCAACACTGCAAATTAATTAACTGGGATCAACACTGCAAATTAATTAACTGGGATCAACACTGCGAATTAATTAACTGGGATCAACACTGCAAATTAATCAACTGGGATCAACACTGCAAATTAATTAACTGTGATCAACACTGCAAATTAATTAACTGGGATCAACACTGCAAATTAATTAACTGGGATCAAGGCCTCTGTCATTTCTGGTACCTTAGTAGGATTTGAAATATGCATCGATACGTATAAAATACTACCATATACTGTCCATATAAGATGTTTTTTGGGGGTTCATAGCAAGTATGGTTGACACAACTGCCAATAGGTAAATATGATTGGTGAATTATAAACGGGCAACATGTTTAACAAGTGACCAGCTAATGAATTTTTATAGCGACAGTTTATGGCAATAATTATGTTGAGGTGACATTCAAAAGATACACATAATTTCAAATAATAATTTTAAGGTTATCGCAGAATATATTCATGCTGTTGACAAGATTTTGTGGCGATAACTCAACATATATTGCTACCTTTTAAAATGCTCACGTTTTCTGCGATGTTCAAGTATGCAGTGATTGATAACAGTACGTACGAATTAGAGTGATTTGTATATTATATAGCCATATCTATAAGATTTTTTTGTGGAGTTAACATCATGTTTTGACTAAACCCTTGTTCATTTGTTGATTCTGGAGTTTTTCTAATATGCTGTTTGTTGTGTAAATCGAGGTTGTATTGAGTTTACCCCTATATTTCTAGTTTTCTTTATATGAGATTGTGTAAATATATGTAGGATAGTTGTAAGTTAATTTTTAAGTGCCTGTTTAAGTGTATGCAGTAATAATGAATATTCTTGTTGCTGTTTATAGTGTACTCAAGTATCCTACCCGAACTGCATCAGAGTTAGCTTTAATTTACTTGCCTCTCTGGCATGTTACAGGTGACCATTATGTTTCCTGAGAGCATGTTGAAATGTGTTGTCATAAAAGACCTTTTAGCTGTGACTCTCTTGCGTACTTCTACTGTACTATATATTCGTAGATAATATAGGCAGATAATTAGACTAACTAAAACATGACAGGCCTAGATTATAAAGGTTATTTAATGTTGACTGTGATTAACAGTAATTTATATTATTTTCTTATATTATATTATATTATTTTCTGTGATTGTGTGATTTTAGTAAACTATTGTAAAGCATATGTGATTGTAACAAATTGTTATTAATTTTCACAGAATATGTGCTACATAAATACAATATTACATTGCTCATGTAGCATGTTTGATAGGGAAGCTAACAACTACACATATTATCACATATATTTCACTTCTTATTTCTTATTATAACACGACAGTAATAAATTTATATAGTCCCCCTCCCAGAGCTCGTCACCCAGTGTAAGTCAACCATCATACTGATGATATCACGCATGACAGGAAAAATCAGTGATTGTGGGTCTATACAACTCTACAAAAAATAAAAATACATGCATAAGTGACTGCAACTGTATACGGCAATTCGAGACGACAAAGACCATGTCGCAAAGTCCTGAAATATTCATATGTATCACGTTGCATTTTTGTGTTTCTATTACACCCTTACATGTACTGAGTCTCGTACTTTTGGCATCATATTGATATTCTCGTGTGTACACATGAATAATATACGGTAAATATTCAGCATCTACGGTAAATCTGGTCCTCTATCACTAAACCTATCGCGCCATCACTAGAGTGTATAGGATGTGTTATAGTAAATTAGGCCTAACATCCACATATTACATATTGGTTGGATAGAGAATGAATAAGGCTACATTTCACACACACACACACACACACACACACACACACACACACACACACACACACATATACAGTGAAACCTGTATTAAGCGACCGTCCGCGGGACAGGCGTAAAACGGTCGCTTAAGACAGGTGGCCGCTTAATACAGTGAGTGTACTTATATAACGAGAACGTTCGGGACCGCCGAAAGTGGTCGTTAGAGCAGGTTTCACTGTATATATAAATTATATCAATGAATATGTTGTGTATGTATTAATTGGAATGTTAATTGAAAAGATTATGATATGATGTTAATGAGGGCAGCAAATGTGGTTCTTTGAATAGCTGGAGAGAAATGCACAGAAAAAAAAACCTATACTTCTACTGGGACTCGAACCCACGACCTCCAGATAACCATACTCTACAGCTATTCAAAGAACCACAATGGCTACCCTCATTAATATCGCATTAATAGAAAAAACACCACAAAAATTGGCCAATCAGCTTTTAGTCCACCATGCTCGTTACAAATATCTGCGTATATCGCTGGCATGATATACGGACTTCTTTAAATATTAATGGTTGTCAAAAACGATGTAAAATACCTAAATGCATGTGAGAAAGCTTGCCCCTCAGTAGCTCAGTTGGTAGAGCACCAGGAGCCCATATCAGGAGGTCGTCGGTTTGAGTCCCATCAGAGGTATGGGTTTTTTCTGTGCATTTCTCTCCAACATTACTGATGTTTTGTAATAAAATTTGGGCACAAATTGGTTAAATCTAACAAACTAATGAGGAAATTGTGGGTATGATGTTGATATGATCTCAACTTTTTTATGGAATAATGATTCCTTGTCATGGATATCTTGATTAAAGTCCGTTTTTGTGGTTGTTGGCTTCACAAAAATACGTATTCGCAAGTTGAGGTTGCATAACTGGAAGTTACCTCCAGATGTAGTCCGTCCTGTATAAATGAGTCTGTGATGTAATCTCGAGATATCCAACATGATTGATTGATTTTTTTTGGATGAGGTTAAGATAGGACAGTGATGGTTATTATGGAGAGAAATGCACAGGAATGGTAATGGTAATTTATTCATAAAGTACAAAAATCATACAAGTATCTCAATTGTGCTGTACAGCAAAAATATACACTAAACTAAACATAATGGTAACATCAATCAAGTTATTGTATATAGACGCTAGTAAACAGATAAGTTTTTAGATTTCGCTTAAAAATTAGAAGTGAGTCCCTCATGGGACCTTGGTATAGGTTTTTTCCTGTGCATTTCTCTCCAGCTATTTATAGAACCACATTGACTATCCTAATTACCATCGCATATACGATGGTTATTATGTTAAAGTTGCTTGTTTTTGCAGTTGAATGCGACACAAATAATGGAGGGTGTGAACATTTATGCACGATGAGATATAACGGATATGAATGTTCCTGCCCCACTGGATATGTACTCAAGTATGATAAGCACACCTGCCAAGGTATGTACTAGTTAGCTGCAAGATATGTTATCGACTAGCAGCCCAGTAGTCTACAATAATAGCACAGTCATCGTTCCTACACCAGCTCCGTCACAATAAGGAGAATATTCGTCAGTCTTTAAGTAGGTGTTAATCTTCCACCTCTGTAGTACGATGTACACCTGTCAATTTTCCACTTCTGTAGTACGATGTACACCTGTCAATCTTCTACTTCTATAGTACGATGTACATATGTCAATCTTCTACCCCTGAAGTACAATGTACACCTGTCAATCTTCTACCTCTGAAGTACAATGTACACCTGTCAATCTTCCACCTCTGAAGTACGATGTACACCTGTCAATCTTCTACCTCTGAAGTACGATGTACACCTGTAGCCGTGTATCAGATCTATTTATGTGATAACTACTTATTCTACCAGACTTTTCCAATTTTCCGATCAATGTACCTAGAATAATGTTTGGCACTGTCCTTCTCCGAAGCAGTGGGAGGAGAATCCAATTAACATCTCTGCGCTACCCCAGACTAGCGATGTAGAGACATCTTATATTCCTAATATATCCTTAATATCTCTTCAACATGCTTTACTACCTCTATCATTCCCTTGCAAATTTTATTTTATTATTACAATAGACGCAATGTTCATCAAACTGAAATAAAATTGGGAAATTTCCATAAATTATATATAATTCCCTCACAAATTTTATTATTACAATAGACACAATGTTCATCAAACTGAAATAAAAATAGGAAATTTCCATAAATTATATTTGTATCCCACTAACCTGTAACGCGGTAACGTGTATCACCTGTCAGACATGCGCGTGTCTTTCACCTGTTGATCAATAATATAATAATAAAATAATAATATAATATTGATTGTCTCAATACAATCTCCACGACGTCATCTACACTCAACAATACACTGAACATCTAAACATCCCTAACTATAAGACATGCAGCCTCCTCACCCCAGATATATTTTATAATAATTAATAATAATAATTCATTTGTTTTGAAGGTGCCCTAATAACTAGTATGTCTCTAAAGCGCCTATATACATTTGGTTTAGTAACTAATTATTGTATAACGCAATAGAAAGTAAGTTCAAGCCGTAAGTCGTAGCCTAACACAACAGTTAAATGAAATGTCCGCCAAACTGCAAATTTATACAAAAACACAGGTGTTCCTAAAAGACCGGAGTGAGACGTGTAGGACAGATACAACAACAAAGGATTGTTTGCGCAGAGACTAGCGGACTTTACACCTATGCAATAGCAAACATTCACGGGCAAATAACAACAATAGAACTTAATTAAAGGGGGAAATTTAGTCTACAGAGGATCTTTAATTTCACTAAATCACCCACTTTACCACACTTACAACTTACAAAGTATTTAATGTTCAAAGACATTTTTTATATTATAACAAGCACGGTCTGCGCTAAATAACGATCTAAAACTTACAATTACCTTTGTACATGTATTACTACTATCCACATTAATTAATTTGTTTTTCATTTTTTATGGTGGTGGATTTTAGACTGACTAAACTTGCCCGTAACCAAATGTTCTTGCTAAAACTTCAATTCCAATCTCCGAATCGTTCTCTGACTGGAACTTTTCATCACAAAACTTCAGTCACTCCAAACTTTACTAACTAAAGCAATTTTACTGACTGAAATTTACCGCACCAAAATTCCATCCACCCCAAATTTGATTGATTCCACGATTTGCCGGCATAAAACACCATTAAATCACAAAGCGAACTGACTTTTCTTTAATGCCGTTAAAACTTTACCAACCATTGTTGTGTGTAACGTCTTTAATTTTTGGTGATGGAATAATCGCGGTGTTATATTTAATTGGTGAGTTAACACCATTGCTGCCATACGCTGGCAGGCCCAACAAGCAGTCCTTTTACGTCCTTAGACATAATTATATTAAAAATTGGTTATAACCAATATATAAATTATATAAAAAACAAATAGTCTTTGGTTGAACGCTACAAAAATACACCGTAAATCATGAGCATTTAGAGTTTTTGACCCGCAAAACGAGTCTCTGAAAATTACACAAATATCTAGTAGTTTGGTTTGCATCTTTTACGGCGTACGATTTACGAATTCTGCGCATTACGTATAGCAATTTTATGAGAACTGTGTCTGAAATAAATTAATAAATTCACATAATTTCTAGTCGATACAATTCTAAAAAGTGAATAACAGCGTGCCAATAATAGTTGGTTGTAAAAATACAGTCGTAGTTGCTAATGGTATACAGAAATCATCTTATAGTGGAGTTGCAATGATTAATTGTCATTGCTCATCATCATGGGCAGACAGACGTATGAGGTCAATAGTACAATTTCAGTAGCTGTACAAACAGGATTGGCATATTTAAGTTACAGTCACAATTACAATTTAATAACAATTTATATATAGTTTCAAAAAAGGTTACTTGCTGAATATGTCCAGTTGTAGCATGAAAATGGTTCATTCATCTATGTTAGGAAGGAGTGTTTTCTAAACATTATTTAACATGACCTCCGTGATTAACTGATTATTGTTAAGGTCAATAATAAAAATCAGTAATTTTCAATAGCATAAGTGTAATTTGCAATTATTGAGCATTTGTTCTTCGCTTCATCACTTCCCCCTCTTTGACTCAGGCGATGTCTGGTTTAATTAGATACTAAGTAAGGCCGTGTTATTGTTATCACAAGTAGAAACAGAGTTGTGCTTCAAAGAAATAAATGGAGAGAAATGCGCCGAAAACCTATACGTCCGATGGGACTGAGCACCAGACCGGTTATCTGGAGGTCGTGGGTTCCAGTCCCATCAGAGGTATCGGTTTTTTTCTGTGCCTTTCTCTCTAGCTATTCATAGAACGACATTGGCTACGTCTATTATTATCACAGGCAATAAATGGTTATGCTGAATATTTGGTTGTTTTTTATTTTTTTATTAGCAAAATTGCCTTTATTTATGAATGCCCACTGGCCATCTGTTACATTCAAGACAGAATACATTTGTAAACTTTACCAGCGCTGGTTTATGCCTTGTAAGAGAGAAATATATTTTAAAGGCAATTTTAGAATAGAAAGAAAATAGGAACAAGGTTATTATACAATGTGGGAGACAAGCTGACAGTTTGTGAGTTACTGACTGGTGTGAGCGACCATGCCTGGCGGCAATGGTGGTAGGTGGAGTTAACTTCCTACAATGCTAAGAACTTTAACACTGCTTAATGAGAAGTTAAATTTTACGAGACGGTGTCCCCCGTAGTCTAACTGTCCAGAACTTCACACTGCTTGATGAGAAGTTCAATTTTACCGAGTGGGGTTCCCCGTAGACTAACTGTCCAGAACTTCACACTGGTTAATGGGAGGTTCAATTTTACCGGGTGGTGTTCCCCGTAGTCTAACTGTCCAGAACTTCACACTGGTTAATGGGAACTTCAATTTTACCGGGTGGTGTTCCCCGTAGTCTAACTGTCCAGAACTTCACACTGCTTCATGTCTTTTGCAAGGGCTGAATGTTCAATACCTTTACGTTTTTTGGTTCAGCCTACTACATCAAGATCGCGCACATGCGATTTGGGACTGTCAGAAAAAAATTCCATCAATATTCTGATCGTAATGAGATATCAAAAGCGCTATTAATTCCGCCTCATATATGAATGTATATATGATTTTAGAATATACTGACAAACACGGAGTTTTTGTGTCATGTCACCTTCGACGGGAGCCGATTTGCTGTGGTTGACAAAAACCTACATTGAACAATTCTTTTTCAAAACATGTTTACATTTTCTAAGGTCTAAACTTGTAGAATGTGACTGTTTCATAATGCCATGGAATCAATATTAATGTATGGTTCAGAGGCAAGGCGCAATTGCTTCAAAATTACTTAAACCCGCCAAGAGGAGACATGCATTTGTAAAATAAATATTTTAATGTCTCAACAATGCGGCGTACATTTTGAGCCATGTATAATATAATTATAATAAATTATTATGTAATTAATATAATTATAATACTAATAAAAGACCACAAATATTTGATCCTGTAGCCGGGGTTAACGATTAAACCAACGATATATACAATGCTCTCATGCTGATCTTCGCAATTAGGGATGGAATTACAACATACAAAATATATTATGCGCATTTACGAAAAACGACAAGTAACGGTCTTCAATGGGTTAAGATGTGGTTTCGTCTCTTCTCGTACAGTGCGTGGATATGAAATCACAGTTATCCTTACAAGTGCCGTCTCTTTCCGATTTTAGCTCCCAGGGTAGATTGGATGACAAAAAGCTCGACAGTAACATAACAGACAAAATCACCAGGATTATAAAGCATAAAGCATGTGAGATCTGTCTTAGGCAAACACGAAGACAATAAACTATGCTCGTATTGCCAGCTGATTTACAGTTCATAACTACATCTATAACGGTGACAGTTGATCAAAATATATTGGCTTAATTAGACTAACCGTGTCTGTAAAAGAATTTTTTCCTTGCAGCAAGTTCATAGCGTTTTGACTGCCTATGTTCTCCATTCCATTCTTTAGGAACATATTGATCCTCTCCCGGTACTTTTCTAAAATTCACGTTTTAGAATGAATTTTGCAAAATAACTACCAATCCTTGAATGTAAGATAAGAATTTAATTTAAGTACCTAACTGAGAAAAGGGGAAGCGATCTTACACGATCCATTGCCATAAATTGTAGTGGTTATATCATGTGCAGTCTGAAAATTTATCAAGAAACTGATTTCGAACGATAATTAACCACGATGAAATTAACAGTGAATACTAAATAATTAAAATTTAGCCTTCTAATAAGACATGAACGCTGGTGCCCCAGGTCTATTCAACAGGCAACAAACAGGTTAAAAAAATGATGCCAATTTTAAAACAAAATTATTTCTCTTTAACGGCTTCTTCTATTGGGTAGCATCAATTCATAAAACACCAGCTGCGCAACCTCCTTCCGGATTGAATGATTTTGTCTGATTCATCCGTTCTGCGTATCTAAATTGTCGGAAAGAAATCCACTTCATAAAAGAAAATAAGGGACGTAATCAACCAACCAACTGGGATGAAGTCGAACTTTGACAGAAATTTCCTCAATGTATCCGTAAACGTCTGCGACACATTGGGTTTGCCACGTTTTATCACAGTCATGGGCTTTATCTTGAATCCCGGGATAAAACTCGGATGAATGTAAGTCATCTGTAGTGTGAGCCGTTCGTTCCCCGAACCTAAAATTATAAATGAAAACCTGTAAGAACTTGGCGCAACACTCTAAGTACGAAAATGTATTCACCCTATAGGCAGTGATTAATCCGTTCTTAGATAAAAAATGGCATGTTTTCCGAAAGAATTACTGCAGTGAAAAACCAAAAGAAAAGACTGGGCAGTAGGTTCTTTACTTTCCGTCGCCAGTTTTGAATTCCGACGGTAACCCATCCCGTTGTAAAATAAAGATATCATACAGCCACGTAACGTCGGAGGGAAAATTTTTTATTTGTCATCATCACAACAGCGTCAAGGGAGGGTATTCAGCATCAAACGAGCCAACTAGTAAGCGTGTTTTGGTGGAAAAATTGTGTCATGTAGTTTACCAGGTTTGTCCTTAATTGAAGAGCAACATTCCAAAACGTACTCAGTCACATTTTGTAAAACAGGAGAAAATGATGAAATTTTAAGTACTCGAACAATAATGTACTACTGATATTTATTAATTGGGGATAGAACTAAGTACTAGAGACTAAGTATTGATGGGTTATTTTATAACTGAAAGATGCCCCTGAATTATTAGTATAATATTATTATAGAAAGTGCTATATGAAAAAAAAATCACCAAGT
>WURV02199198.1:0-11772 GCA_011762755.2 Epimenia babai
CCCGCCCTTCTTTCCTTCAATATTCTTAGCGTTGTACCATGAATCAGCATGGCGGTGAAGGGTGTACATAGCGGCACCTTGAGCCTCCTGCTGCCACGCCTGAGCCGACGTCCGCAGCACCTGCGCCCGCCGTGGCGCCTCCTGCCGTCCCGGCCCCAGCCGATGCGCCTGCTCCTTCCGATGCCAAGGCCCCCGATGCGAAGTCGGCTACCCCGAAGGCCGATGCTGCTCCTGCGGCGACCGATAAACCTGCCGGTGGTAGCAAGAAGTCTGTACAGGATGCCCAGAAGAAGGCCTATGAAAAGGCCCGCGGCGAGGCCATGAATAAGGCCAAGCGGAAGATGTCTGACAAGGCTAAAGTTGTGGCCGCGAAGCGTAGGGGCATGTCCACAGCCTCACCGACCCTCACAGCCATCGAAAACGAGCCCAAGGGCGGCACCGCTATCATTCTCTTTATTGCCGCCAGCGTGGTGATCTTATTCCTGCTGATCGGCGGTCTCGCCATCTGGAAGATGAACCAGCCAGCACCAGTGGCTGGTCCAGGCGCGGGGCCAGATGGTAAGCCCGTGGCTACGAAATCGCAGTTGCAGTTGGGACAAGAACGCTTCCGCGAACTCCGCAAGGAGATTACGGCCATCGAGAAGTCCCCTGATAAGCACAAGATCGAAGGGATCCTGGCGGATATTGCCGAGTTCCGCACCACCTATCCGGAGGCTGCAGCTAGTGGTTCCAAGTACCTCGACGGTCGGACTAAGAAGCTGAGCGAGATTTTACTACTCTATAGTGGTGACGGCAGTGACGGTGGGACTGAGACGCCGATCGAAGATCCGGCCGAAGAACCCGCAGTGGAAGTGGCTCCCTAACGACGGGCGCAGGTCGAGAGCCTGAGGTCGGTTTTGTCGGGGCTGTTCACGCCGTACTGGCTCGCGTGCGCGTGTGGGCGCGCGCCTGTGGACGCGCGCGTGTGTGTGCGTGCGTGTGTGTGCGCGTGTCCGCGTGTGCGTGTCTGCATGCGCCTGTGGACGCGCGCGCGTGTGTGTGCGTGCGCGTGTGGACGCGCGTGTGTTTGTGGACGCGTATGTATGGTCCTGTGGACGTGCAGGCGTATGTTTGCCTGGACATGTGTATAATCTTCACCAAGGAAAATATATTGTTTTCTGGACACTAATTTACATATTGGTTAAATAGTCCGTGATTGATGCAAAAATAATGATTGGACGATTCGACATTATAGGCTATGTAGTCCAGTTATAATTATTCTTTGACAAAATTTCATACTTACTTTTCAGGTTAGGTCGCAAGAAGACGCTTTACATATGGCAAGTCGTGACTTCGACATCTTTGGGATTATATGCTTTTTTACACACCTCAGACGGTGAGAACGTAGAAGCATACCACACGTACATTGCATTATAGTAATACTACTTTGAGATGTATATTCATTTATCTATTGTACGTAACGTTGTAGAGGTGCCGGTGTGGGTTAATACATTACTGTGGATGCTAGCGAAGTTCGCCATCTCTTTGATATTCACCACGTTGTTCACATACACACCTGAACTCTACCCAACGAAATACAGGTGGGATGAAAACTATATGGCTTTATATATATTAACGACACATTTTTATAATATTACCGTTACGTTTACTTGAAATGTAGATGGCGTTGCTTGATGCAAGCAGATATTGTTTTTAAAAATTGATACGTAATTGTCAATCAAATTGGGTAAAACATAACTGCCTGCACGATGAAGAAGCTTTCCTGTTGATAATGTATGGTAGCGATTGGCTAGAAGTTTTGACCGAACTTTTTGAATCTTTACGACCACTTTATTTCATTTTTATAGGGATACTGAGATTTTATAGGTATTCATTTGAGAAATCATCTTGTAGCAAAAATCAGAATTTAGCAGACAGCGGCGTTTGCTCACATTGCTCGCATGCTCGCGTATGCTGAGCCTGTGATAGTGACGACTCTATATACGATGATGTGATAGTGGAGAGGTAGTCTCAAGAGGCAATTCATCAACATCTGGGAGACGGTCAGAAAAGCCATGACTTTTTGCAATGCAAGTTAATAGCGTGACACTTCTGAGAAACAATAGGTTGTAACTATAATTTTTCATCAAAACACAATAACGATGACGAAATAACAGATGTGTATTGCCCGTAAAAAGAATAGTTCTCATCGATCCAGTTTATTGAGTATATGCGTGAGTTTGTATTAGAGAAGTAGAGAATGACCTACTTGGTGTTTCAGAAACCTCGGCCTGGGCATTGAGTCAAGCGTATCGAGAGTTGGAGGAATGGTCGCACCTTTCTGCGTCTATTTGGTACTGTTAATTAATATAATTTTATATATACAGTTATAAATATAGTTGTCCCATTATATAGAGAACCAGAAAGGTCTTTTTAATAATGCTGGTTGATAAATGAGGACGTAGCAAGTGCAATCCCCAGCGATAAGAATGGCAGATTGTAAACCGTAATTAAGGAGGCTGAGCGATAATCTTTTAAATGCCGTGTTGAAATGTCAGACTTTCATTTTTATAGAGATACCGGATACACAGCAGCTACTATTTTTCGTGAAATCTAATGGCAGCATAGCCGTATGCATACAAATCGTGGTAGTTAATTCTTTCAACTTGTATTTGAAGCTTGATGTGAGCACGTGGCTTCCGGGAATTTTGTTCTGCGCATGCTCACTCCTGGCATGTGTGGCGATACTTCCGCTTCCCGAAACCGTTCACGCCGATCTTCCAGCGAACCTTGACGAAGTGAATCAGTTGTGGAATAACCGGAAGTCAAAAACGGAGAAAAAAGGCAACACGTCTCTAATTATAACTCGATTATGAGAGCCATGTATTGTTTTTATCCAGACTAAACATTGTTGTGCGAATTAATATGGTGAACAAGGTAACGGCTAAGGGCGGGTATTTACCATGATTCCAGCGATCAATATCGATTCGGTTAATTTTAACTCGCTGAAAATATTTTGTCTTATTCAGAACGAATTATTTCTTAAATTAGATGTGTCAAGTCGGCTAAAGAATATTTATTATCGCGTGTTGTGTTTCATGTTATTTTTTATTCACTTCTTCATTCATTCATCTATTCATTAATAGATTTAATAACATACACGAATATTTACACATGGGCAATGACACGTTAAGATACGTTAAGAACACCGTAGAAAACATCCACCAAATAAATATAGTAAATGTGGTGAAAAGGGATATACACATTATATATATAAATTGTAGTGTTTCAAATCTGACGGTTGAACTACGGTAATTTCTCGATAACCGACGAATTCTATCGGTTAAGTTCCGGGAGTTCATAGAAATTTTCCAAAATCTCTAAAATGCTGTATACGGAGTAAAACAATTGTCGACGTTTATTCTAATGCAAAGTTTAATTTAGCTCAACCGCGTAAATATCGTGTCGTTCGGATAGTCGGACGTGATTGTAAGTGTTTCAGTATAAAACCCATTACTATCGCACTTAGTGTATGCTATTTCTACGCTGAAGGGTTAATTCTCTGCAATTATTATTTAAGATATCTTATACCGACTAGTAGTACGCTTCAGCATTTCTTCGTGTTTATTGCGATTCAAGGCTCTAAAGCTCTTATTTGAATGACTTGTTATATGTCGTCCTATGCGCCGTTCTATGCGCTCTGGCGACTGTTTTTCGGCTGCTAGTCATCCATGTCGGCTTGTACCATCAGATAAGTCTTTACTCTCTTGCCTAGGTCAAACGTCGTGTAATAAACTGTCACTGACTCTTCGATCACTTACATCACTGACTGTTTATTAAATCCAAATAAAAAAGTTCTCTACACTCGAGCGCTGTTGCAAGTTTACTGGATGTCGTAAAGCGCGTTCGAAAGTAAACGCTCCGTGAAAATTTGCTATACCAATATATACCAATATCTTATTACGTTACATGTAACAGTAACAGTTGAAGGCTCCAGATAATTTAGATCACTAGACGTGATTTACTACCACTCGGACAGATATTTGTGACGTTCGCTCGATTTGATTTACTACAACTTGGACGGATATTGGACCGTTAATGCCTCTTGATGCCTCTCTACTTCCAAAGACTGCGTTTCAACCGTTAATTACACTATAACCGTGCATCTGATTAGTCACCTGTGGCCAAATACATCGAAAAATTCATGAAACATTCATTAGTTAGCCATCTGATCCAGGAGATTGTTTTTCTTCATGTGGCGGAGAAGCGACTGTGCCTCCAAGTGCAAAATCTCTGCTTCGAAAATCGCACCTGACTTGTCGTCAGCTTCTGCACATCATCGAATTTCGGCAACTTCGAGGTTTTCATCCATTCACTAAAACTTTTCGTAAAACTGTTTAAATTTTTCTGTAATAGGTTTTGGTTTTTATGATGACTGCTCGACCATTCGACCGAGGATGGAACCTTGCGGAACACCTCAAGAAAGGTCAGTCTCGTCAGATAAAGAATCGCTAATGGAGATGACGAAAAAATCTTCAGTTATTTTAAATCGCTGGAATAACCGTGAAAGCTTGAGTTAGACGGTGACCGTCTTTAGTCGCATAAGAACGTTCTGTTTGAATCGCTGATGTCCATGTCTGTTGTTTTCATTATCGAGTTGATGTAATTAGAGAGATGGGGCTGTATTGCGTCGGTTAAATGCCGTCCACTCCATAACTCATTGAGTTCGTCAAGATTCGCTGGAAGCATATAACAAAGTATCTCTTAATTTTTGATAACTTTCTGAATAAAGTTGTGGTACTGTTTCATCAGTATGTGTAGCGATTCAGACCAAAATTTACAAATTTTCAATATAAATCCGACATGTTTTTTCTCAAAATGTCAGAAAAATCAAACATCCTAAAAATTTCAGAAAACAAAGAAACGTGTTTTTCTTTTACAAAACGCGGATTCGTAGTGTATGTGACGTCCGCGTATGCTTTCGACTGGGTGACGCAAGTTCTGTTGCGGGATATTGGTCCATAATTCCAATGGTGCATCCCTGAGCTGTTGCAGCGTGCCAGGTTTATCATTGCGGGCAGAGATAGCAGCCTGTAGCATGTCCCATGCATGCTTAATGGATTCAGATCAGGTGAGTGAGCTGGTCAGTTTATTGTGTTGATTCCTTCATCCCTAAGGTAGTCACTCACGATGATGGGAGGATGAGGACGAGCATTATCATCCACCAGAACAAAGTCTGGACCAATATCAACAGCCAATGGCCTCACAAACACGTTGAGGATTTTATTGCGGTATCTAAAACCAGATACCGTGCGGTTTTCAATAGCATCGAGGTCTGTACGATGCGATAATATTCTTAACACTTAGAAAGTGTTTGTAACAACAACAAAATATTCCCACTATATCCCCAGCGGACAAATCAAAGGACACACCGGATACTAACCTTAACCCTAACCCCACTAGAGTAGCTATATTGTGTGTATTGTTGTATATAAAGATTATGATATAGAGATGAAGTAAGTGATTAGTGATTAAGTAGGGGATATTATTGGAAAAAATATCAGGGGATATAACAGGAAAAAAGGTGAAGGGATATAGTGGGATGAAAATTGTGATCTTTAGTACTGGGGATATACTGGGAAGGGATATATTGGGAAGACCCCGTTTGGATTACGCCTGCCTGCCATTCCAAACACTACCAAGAAAACGAACGAGGATATCGTCGCAAATACAGTTACCTGAATGAAACATTAATTAAATGATACTCGCAGCTTGACAATACAAGTTGATCGAAGTCGAGTTCGTCAAAACTCAATTTACTTTGTTTACTCAACCAATGCTTGCAACTTCAACATTCTTGAAATGATTCCTTGGCAAATTCGCTTTCCAGCATATTACATGTATTATAACTTTGACATATGGCATGTATATAACATACAATGGGTCAAAGTTATTTTTAGCCTTTGTCGATGTTTCCTTTGTTCAGATACGTATTTTATCTTTCATTCTAAGTATAATAATTTACGTATAACTCTGAATCTCATCTGTCGTGTAAACATGTTTGTACAGAGCCACTCTTGTAAATTCGTTGTTGGCCATCGAACTCTGTACATACCAGGACTTTATCTCAGTTTTAAGCCACGTGAAATAATAATTACAAATAAAAAATAATGACAAAATTTATAAATAAATACATGGATAAATCGATACACGGATAAAGATATAAATGGAATACACATGAATAAAATGGTGGGTGGGTGCATAAATGATGATTGATTGATTGAATAAAAGAATGAATGAAAGAATGCTTTAATCAACAGAAGACTTATGGAATTGATGAATGCGTCAATGGGTGATTGCTTAAATGAAAGAATGGATGAATGAATGAATGAATGAATGGATGATTGAATAAAAAACAACAATAGTTTCTAGTTTGATACGCTCGAACGAAAATAAAGCATATAAATCAGGTCTTCTGACTGGAATAAACTCCACTATGGGAACGTTTGCTTAGGAATTTGGATTCTTCTGCATTATCGCCCATATGTCAATATGACGTGGTCCACTGCCCTATGATGGAACTGTTGTAAGTATCGGGCCTCGCAATTTGAGTGGCCGTCTAACGTGTGGAATGAAAATGAAAATATAATATACTCTCCTACCTTTACGACATTTTTGTTTCGTTAAAACATGGACAAATGGGTCTTTGTTATTTCTGGTTATATTTTTATTCACTCGTGAAGATGTAGAAATATGCGTGCTCGGAGCGATAGTGACCGTATAGTGGTGTTTTCAGAAGCCACTTGAAGCCAATATCATTATTCATCTAACAAATCCGAAAGATCAAAATTGATTGATCGATCTTCGGCCATTCAGATTTCTTTTCGGCAGCGCTTCATATATCAATGCATGGGACTCTTAGAGTGACGTCATTTCTATTTCTTATTTAAGCCATACGACTTAATGGACCTATCCTCAGCCTTGATTGACATAACCTTTCGGGCGAAGAGCGTGACTGATAGCGGTCACATGATATTAATTCTGTAAACAAGAATCGCCGCCATTTTAAAACTCGGTCAATTCGGTGGTTTTTGTTACTTATATTAATATTTTCGCAACGATTATTCGATACGCGATAACAAATCTGTAGTGAATTTCACCTTCATATATTCCTCACTTCCCACTGTGTCGTAAGAATATATTTTAACGCACTTAAATAAGACCATACGTCTGATAACGCCAAATAATGGTGAAAAGATGCTTGTATGGTCTGTGCAACTCTGACACTCGTTATATTGTATCCTGTGCTTCCCTCTTCTCAGATATCCTCCATCCCCAACTATCACACAGATTACACACTATCCCATTCTCCATATTAAACCCAACGTCATTGGAGTCTCCTATGCCAACACCATCTACTCACTCCCAACATCTACTCAGCACTACCATGTATACCAGGGGCTACGGTAGATATTAGTTTACTGTATATTTACATAGGTCACTAACCCATTCATACATGTACAGACACACGCTGTTAGTCGTCTCTGATGCTTGTCCAAAGACACCGTCTGTGTGCAGGCAGGGTTGGTTTCCCTCATGGTCGGATAACACGTTGATTTAATATCCACAACGTTGTCATCCATTTCATAGAATCGAACGCTGTGGAGAAAGCGAGATAAAGCAAGCTTGTACCTTCCATGAAGTGATTTTTTAGGTACACTCTCGTAATCCACTAAAAACTGCGTGGAAATGTCGTCCACGAGTACACACGGGCGTGTTGTAGCAGCCATTGTTTTACAACTGACAGATTTTTCACGACTAACAGTAGTGGAATGTGTGAGAAAATTACGCAACACATCTGGATGTCATCTGTTGTCATGGAAATGACGTTTCAAGGCATATTTGTGGCGAAGCCTGTATCTACACACACTTTTTATGGGGGTTACATTGTTACGTATAGGACGCCGGCTGTTTTCGTGTGAACTGAACGCTTTTTACGGTATATTTGTGGTTAATTTGTAGACTTAGATATGTGAGACAGTTGTTTAATAAAAGAGCAGGCTCCACACTTGTATTTAATCATACACACAAATAATCTTTGCTGAGCATTTTCGATATATAACGTATTTTCCCGTAGTTTCCGCGTGCATTACATACTGGACACACGGAAGCATGGCATCGTAATGACAGAGGTTCGGGAATTGGGTCAGTGGGCGGGGCGTCGCGGATAGGTCCATTGAACTTTTGTGCTATTTCATGAATTGAGGCAGCAACATGTTAAAAGCAAGGTTGTGCGTCTGTTGGAAAACCTGTATGCTAACACGAGGCACGTTTATGGACTCGTAGCCTCGTAGCAAATATTCGAGTAGGTTCGAATAGCTAATGCCTCAATTTTGTATTCCATGCTTATAAGTGACAACAACGAATCAACGAGTATCCGTGATGCTATCACCGGGGGGGGGGGGGGTCCATTGTGAAATGATTGCCGGATCAGCAACATTTTATACGCTGACGATGCAGCCATTGTAAGCCAGAGTCTCGCAAGGACCATACATTCTGCTTCAGATAATCTCCACGCGCATGTTGCCCAAATACTGGTCACAGTCCACATCAAAAACAAACGTCCATGTTTTTCGTAAGAGCGGGACACGGGCTACCAATAAGCAGTGGACATACAATTGTAACTATATAAAAGTAGTTATTAATTTATTCCAATATTCAGTATTGATGTTTTCGCGTAATGGATTATTCACTGACGCACAACGAACTCTATGCGACTAAGCTATGAAAGAAACTCTGAAATGTAAATTTATTTCAGCAGATCTGATTTGAACATCCGCTACCTGGTTTGGTAAGGGACGGATGAATTGAGGCGGGGTCAACTATTTCGGGCAAAGATAAGTGTGAAAAGTCATTGATGAAAATGTTGGATCAGTCATCTTGTGTATTTCATGCGCATAGTGATACCATACACGTGTGCACTTCGTGAAATGTGGTACCAACCTTCATGGGTAAGGGTTGAATACGACGGACGGAAGCGTACTGAATCCTAGTTTATGGATTGGGGCACACTGACTGGCTGACTCATATGTAGAACTGTTGGCTACTGTGTTTAGACAATTAGCATGTAAATACCTCCCCACCTTGCATTGTTATGTAAAATATGTAGATGAACGCAAGTCTGGGTTTCATTATTATAGTTTATTGTTCCCTCATCCGTTTGAACGAGTTTCGGAAATAATTGTTTGGTAAACATGTGTAAAGTGCGATACAATGAACATATCACCATATATACACAAATATATATTGGTGCAAGCATTTGAAGAATCATATGTAAATATACACATTGTCGTAACTACATCAATATATCGATATACTAACATAATCCGGAGGGGGCATATATACTGTATGATGGCACTATAATGTATTAACATAGATTCGTATCTAAATTTATCAGGTAGGTACAAGTAGTTACTCAAGCTGTGTTACTTTTATCAGTGAAGAGATTGATTATTTTTTGCGGAATATTTAATTCGGAATATTTAGCAACTCAGATTTTGTCAAATAACATTTATTTTAGTTGGCTCGATTTTATGGATTTTCGAGCTTGCCCGTTATTTGTGATTTTTACTTGCGGGCAGCCACTACATACGTAGAATACGGAGACTACATACGTAGAATTTTATTTTGCCTTCTAAATTGTGACCAGGCAGACATGTGCGACAACGTAATGCATTACATTGGTGTGCGCACAGATTTTCACACATTTTCAGTTTTTGGTGTAGGGTAACTGAAATTTTCTCTTAGAATTCGTGGCGTCCGAAACACTTTGAGACATTGTGCCGTGGTCAAACGAAGATCGTGTTCTACAAAAAAGCTAACGACACGAAAAAATAAAACTAAATAAAGACTTTCCTAATAAAACATGCTCAACATTAGCATATTAAATTGTAGACATATCGATCTGGGAGATGCAAAAAAGACATACGAGAAAAATATTGAAAATATCGACGAATTCACTGGAGAAAAACAGTGCGCTGTTTATGACTCAGATCTGTAGAAAAGAAGACGTCAGGTTCTCATTAAGGTCTTCGATAAGTTTATCGCATAACCGAATTAAACTAATCGATTGACAGTGAAGAGATTGATAAATGGAGATGTGAAATTAACATTTCCTCGCGAACCGCGGCTTCGGAACAAAAGTGACTTAAACGTTATCTATGTATACATGAAAATTGTCAAACGAAGGAAGTATACGCCATGCATGGCGCACAGTAGAAACAAAAATTGTACGTTCACCCTCTATTAATAGAGGCGTTTTAGCTGGACTCACGATCGACCGGAAACTGAAAAAATTTGTGTATCCATGTGATGTATTGTGAAGTTACACACGGCAGTCTCGGGCACTATCAAAACAATAGAGTTGAAAAAAGAATAAATGGTTGGTTCGGACAAATTGATATCATGACTGATATTGTTCTGTATTATTTTTATCAAAAGTCTGATACTCAAATATTACAGGTTCTCGGGCATAATAAAATTTCCTCGTGTTTTTAGGTATAAGCTGTAACACTTCAATGGCAGCTCTGATACTCTAATCAGGGTTTAGGAGAGCTCTTCGATAGATTAAAATAATCTCGATGTCTCTCATTTATGATGCACACAGTAACCTATATTTGAGTTCATTGCGAACATCAGTTCAAATATTAACTACCTGTGAATGTTAACTACGGACGCCAACAGATAGTAACCGATTTATTCGTCAGCTTCGAAATTACTCGCGACTCTAGCAATTCAGTCAATTAACGCAGTCTTTGAATACAGGTCGCGCGGAATATACCTCGAGATACGACTTTCGCTGTGTTCGTAGACGCTTGACCAGAAACAAGAATCACGTTAAAAGATGTTCGTGAGATCTGATTATATCCCTTGTCGCTAAATTAAATTTCGTACTTTTGTTTTGCTCTCTCCTTACCTTCCCTCTCACACTTAGTTCTTGCCTTATTCCCTTCCCACTCTCTCTCTCCTCTCAGTGTCTCCCTCCCTCCGTTCCTCCATCTCCCTCTCTCTCCCCCTTTCTCTCCACCCACTTCCTCCTCTCTCCACGTTTACTCTTGTGACATGAAGCATGTTTATTGCGGATTTGTTCGTATTCTAATATTCCACATTAGGAACATGATTATGTCAAGTCCATCGGATTTTTTATAGACAATGAGATGGATATAAATTCGTTTCTTCAACGTCTTCAACCGTACGGACTGTGGCAGTCGACCCAAATGTGTCTGTTGTTCCTGGGTAACTTGCAAGGCGCCTTCCATATCTTCTCTATCGTTTTTATTGGTACGTACCTCTTTACCAATGATATTCAAGAGTGATTACCAACCACGTACCGCGTCTTAATATTTTTACACAGACAAGCATTTACTAATATCCTTTAACAAAACCAAGTGAAAAACGGAATGTTGTTGTTTTATTTGAATTATTGATTACATTTTCTACTTAAGAAATTATAATTTCCTTTCAATACTGCTCGCTTTTGTTGAGACTAATTTCGATGATTATGAAGCAGTACCTCCCACGCGTTATTCAGTTACCATCCTACGTCACCCCAAACAATGACTTACACCATCCCGAAGCGTTTATATAAACAACCGTATCTGCGGATATTCGGATTTGATTTACTTTCAGCGTTTTATCGTGCGACCAAACATGCTAAAATTTGTTGAGTTAATGTGTACGACGGACACTGAGGACCTCAAGAAACTGGCCAGCTTTGTGTATAGAATTGGCATC
>WURV02199209.1:0-11772 GCA_011762755.2 Epimenia babai
TTGCCGCATAGCGAGAATTTAATTACGGGTTTAAATCTACGGGAGGTAATTATCAACAGTGTTTCCCATTACACATCGAGTTGATTATTTCGTGCTGTTAAATTGCTCGTATATGGTTGTACATTGCTGTGCTTATGAATGAACATATCCTTGGACGGCTTTCTAGATAGGAAAGCTACAAATTTGTTGAATAAGCTGCAGCGTACCAATTCGCTTTTTAATTCTCCGGCACTCTGCCAACTATAACATTAAAACTTTTTCTTTGCCTTTCCTTATTTGAGGAATGGAAGAAAAAGAAAATGCATACCGCACAGACGAATGGGAGAACTTCACGCACCTGACAACTACCATACAAGAGTTTGTTTTGATGACGGAATACCGTTACCTCGCCCTTATCGCCAACCCTGTCATTTTCGCCGCCGGTATTATCGGTAACGGTTTCCTCTTCGTTTCCATCATATCTCGAAACCTCTTTAGAAAATCTCCCATCTTTGTATTCTTAGCATTTATCGCGCTCGCTGATATCGGATCTTTAAGCTCCATTTCCGGAGTAGACATCTTGGAATTATGCGGTGTCAATACGTCGACCACAGACATTTGTAGTAAGACATTCTATATGTACTATTCTTGTAATGAAATATCAGTCTATATTCTAATCGCTGCGTACGTTTTCAAATTACGTGGCATGACACGCCCTTTAGAATTAATGTCACGGAACTATATTCGCCCAACACTAAGGATATGTACCGTTATAACTCTTATCATCTTACTGGCTAATATATATAGCGCCATTTTGAATACAATATATTTTGGCGATCATGACGCTACAATATATCTCGATAATGTGGCCGTTCGTATCTTCGACTGCAACTACTCTCCAGAATATCCCGGTTACAAGTCTCTCTATCCGATTATTCTAATCGTGATATACGTAGCCGTTCCTGGTGTCGCTCTCACGTGTCTGTCAGTCGCCATCTTTATCGTTTTGCGATGAGCATGAAATAAACAACAATGTTGAATAATACAGTGGAAAATAGAAGAAATATTTTTTTTAAATGAGGACATATGTCATATGTCATATGTAACGATAAGTAACGATATATAAATTACATGTACTAGTGTTGACCAATACAGGTAACTTCTGAAAGCAATAAATCATTGAATTTTCACTAAGATTGCATATTCTATCGTACAAACTCTTACATATAATAAAATCGATTCAGACGAATTTCGAGAGAACCATCTTAAAGTAAGCTCCATACATCTAGGTCACCTGGTCTGCTCGAAATATTCGCCTTAAAATCGAACACGACACTCGACTGATTCGTTACAAACGAGTGATCCAACACGCCACATTCCGCTTCCGTAATATCGGTAATGGTAAGTTTACACTATGCGATGTAGCGAGCGATACGATATCGCATGGATCCGTCAGACGCACGCCTGTTTACACTCTCCGAAAGACCTTCGACGTTGCGGTAACGATTTTTAAGTCACGCGATTAAATCACGCGATGAATGCATTCCAAAATGGCGACTAATTACTTAGGTATTTACTTTATCAAGAGACGAATTAAATTTTTTCCGCCATTTTTTTCATTTGATTTTTTATGGAAACTGGTTTTATCACGTGATATGTCCTAGCGTTCTCATTGGTCGAAGTTGCGACGTCGATCGACGGACAAGAACACGCTCCATTCCTTCGATTAAAGCAAAATACAGGTTCAACGTCAGACATGACGGTCGATGTGACATATCGATCCATCGATACAATATCGCAGAGTGTAAATGGGCACTACAGCGCACAGTCCGTGCACCGCCCGCCGTATTTTGTTGGCGATCTTATAGTCAGCATTGTTCAAGACTTAATCCATTCAATCACCATTTGCATCCGTTTAAAAATGTTTTGAGTGGGATAAACTGCCTCAGGATCAAATTGATCACGCAATTACTGGATTTAAACTTTTGAGACGAGGCTTGAAGACGCCGAATTAATGGGTGTCATATCGAGCACTAATTTCCTAAATACTGTATAATATTTGCCGGCAATGCGAGTAGAATAGTCCAGGTACAACCAGAATACCGAAAAAAATGCTAAATTATTTACAAAGTACTGTTATCTCCTAAATCCTTCAAGATGAATAATTCCGAAAGTTCTAATCGAGAGGTCATCTCATACTTGAGGCAATACTATCCTCAAATTTTGCGAAACATTTGAGATCTGCTAGGACCATAAAATAGAAATTCTTAAATATATCACTAATTATATTACTAACCACTTTGGTAAGATGGCCGCGCGTTGGACACAATGTAATTATTCCAATTGTTAGATAGACCCGTTTCGACTCTCGCATATCCGAATTGACAAAAAGAGCCGTGTTCGAGCAAATGTCGTCGTATCTTGATTCTAACGACCTAGTCGACGTATACCAGCGTTGCCGTTCTGCTGCTAGATCTCCCTGCGGCCCTTTGACACTGTTTATCACACCGTCCTCCTTGGTCGTCTGTCGTATCGGTACGGGATATACGGCAATCCCCCCCCCCTTCCCAGGCGTCATTTCCCCTGCTGTGGCAAGGTAAAGCTGCATTTTCGTAGCTCGAGAGATATCACGTGGTATTGGATGCGCCCGCATCATGCTTGTTTAGAAATTGGATATCACGTTGAAATGTCTGCTACTAATTCTTCAAAAAATGCAACCAGCGAACTTTAAGAAATGAATTTTTTTAACGCACCATATTGGGCGAAGTGCAGATGTATCTACTATTGTTATTGTTATATTGTTATATGTTTATAATAATGATAAAGCTTTATCTAGAGTGCGGAATTGTGCCTTGGTCAATAATGACAATATGATGTCGACAACACTACAATTTCACGACCTGAAAACAGTAACAAATGAAATTAGGCGTAACTGGATGAGTATTGCGATGCTTATTGGTGGCTTTAAACTTGTATGAACTTATATTACATCTTTAATTAGGCTTTGATTACATTACTTTGATATTATATCTTTATAGGCTCGATTCATTGTGACGAAAAATGTTACCAGATGTTATATAATGAGGAATTTGCGACGTTTACTTTTGGTTGCATTTTGAAATGCGACTTCTATGTCGCACAATACCAGTAATAAAAGTAAGAACCGTCCAGTGTGGTATTTTTGGCTGTTACAATAGTACCGTTTGTAATGCTAGGCTTTTTAATGTGTAAGACGGTCGTTTATGACTAGAAATATAAGTAGAACAAGCATATTTTGATGACAGTTTTATACATGTGCGAATAACAATTAATAAACTATAGCAATAGTCGAAAGACAAGTAGTATTTTTACGTGGTCAACGCGAGAGTCATGTCAAGGGTTTGCACGATCGTAGCGGCGATAAAACGAACGACTACTGTAATGATTTCGTATTATTAGTAGGTACGTAGATGGGTAGGTACGGGCGATTGTAAACGTCCGGATCAAACAGGCTACTGTGTGTTGGATATATCCAAATACTTACTTCGGGGTTAATCGGTAGTCATCGATGAAACTGTTTGAACTGGCTTATTTCTATTATACTTAGAATTATATATTATGAACGCTTTATATATGACAAATATCTAAATATAAACTTTATTTGTGAACTATAAACGTAGCCAGTGGCGCATAAAGGTAACTCGTGAAATATAAAAGTGAAACGCGGAATCGTATAATTGCTCGATTTTATGAGACTCCAACACCTCACCTTCTGACCAAAAGGACGGCGCCCGCAGAACTGGGCTCCCCTGCCGCGACATGTTTTTAAGACCAGTGATGATTGGTACAAGATATAAAACCATTGGAATAAAATTATTGTCACTTACAATTCATTCTCAGTTTCCCGGTCTTATTACCAGTATATGTTTTCTTTCGTGCCAGTTTACATTGTCTTTCGTGCCGGTTTACATTGTCTTTCCTGCCGTTTTACATTGTCTTTCGTGCCGGTTTACATTGTCTTTCGTGCCGTTTTACATTGTCTTTCGTGCCGGTTTACATTGTCGTTCGTGCCGGTTTACATTGTCTTTCGTGCCGGTTTACATTGTTTTTCGTGCCGGTTTACATTGTCTTTCGTTCCGGTTTACATTGTCTTTCGTGCCGGTTTAGATTGTCTTTCCAACAATTGCCCTCTCGCCCAACGATCTTATCCCTAGACTTCCTCCAATACTTTTTAATTCTAAACCTGCCGTACTTTATCACTAGGTATTCGTCGACTTCTCCGGATAGTTCCTAAATATATTAGTATCTAGTTGTTACTTTTCTTATCTACCGTTTTCGTTCTAATAAATTTTTTTGTGTGTGGCTCATATTACTCCTCCCATAATTCACTTTTTTCATATAAACTTCATTAAAAATAAAAAATCTTCGGTGTCTGGTAATTTTTATACTCGATATGAATAGCGACACGAGGACCACGGGTGCTGTTCTCTCCTGTCCAGACACGTCGCGTCACGGTGATGTCCAGAAATTACCAATCGGCCAAAATCTGTAAAAGTTTATCGTCCCATCCCCTGACTAATATGACCTGACCAATAACCACATCTTCCACAACAAGAGAAGCTATTAAAAAACGTTCTATGAAACAATAAGCAATAAATTTCAAGATTGAATTTGGGAATTTATATATATATATTTATATATAACTTTGATTTGTGTCTAACAGCCAAGGCCCTTGGTGCTGTTTTTTTTTTCTTTAGTAAAAAACTCTTATATTGCATCAATGTCTTGGTCCGATCTGGAGAAGACTCGTAAATTTTTTTATTTTAAGAATATAGTAACAATGCGGGTGTCATAGAAATGAATAATGTACTTTATGAGGCATATCAACCATAAAATTCAACCAAACAATTGAAATGCTAATTATCTGAATATTGGAGTGTTGCTTCTCCGTGGGTATATTTTACGCTTTTTTCATAATAATACGAGTACATTAATCCAGTTATTGTGACGATCTTAGAGAAGTGGTGCATCCTAACACGATAATAAAGGGGCAAAATTTGTAAAGTCTGTTTAATGAACGATCATGGTCGTCTGCTCCATATCCGAAGATTACTTAATTAAAACGTCCCATTAGAATCATTGGATATAGCCACAAAGAATAAGACAAAAAAATCCCTCTGTATTGTATAGGTGCAAATAAGACAGTATCTTTGTAGAGCGTCATACCGGTCGAGTCCGGCTCGTGGGTTACGAGAGGCAAACATCTACGGACATCTGTACATATGGACGTGCATAATGCGGGGCTAACTGTTTTAAACATTCACATACTTTCGCCAGTAGAGCACCAGACAGGTTATCTGGCGGTCGTGGGTTCGAGTCCCATTAGAGGTATCGGTTTTATCTCTGCATTTCCCTCCTTACTTGCGTTGTGGGGTTTCCGAAGCACCCTGTCTTCAATTGAATTCAATTCATGCGTATATTAAGCGAAATAATACACACTCATTACGAAATGTATAATATAAGTAGCCGTATTGAATTTATTCGTAAACAAGCTGTCGCATACAGGTAATATGCTTCTTCGGGTTTATCTAATGAAATTCAATTAGTCTCAAAAAGTGTTACCTCATTTTCTCTTATTCATTACGAAGCGATTAGTTATAAAGTACACATCTCCATTGTTAATTAAGCGTACAATAATATTACGCATAGGCTATGTAAGTATCGCAGGGCACTGTATTGATTTTTTATTCTTTATTAATTACAGTCGATTCCTCACACGTTCTCCTAAATGTAACTAACTATAGACAGAGCATGTTGTCCACTATTAAGTAATCCATACCACACATATTATTTACAATAAGCTGAGAGGTAACTAAGAATTACAGAGCCATGGAATATACGAATACCATACACATATTATTTACAATAAGCGAGAGTAACTACGGGTTACAGAGCAATGGAATATACGATATAATTGTGCTACACGGGATTGTTGAACTCTGACACCGATGTGAAAAAAATATGTCCTGGCACATTATGAAAGTAACTCAGAAAAAAGTAAAAAAACTATGTGTATAGTTCAGGGAAAAAGAGAGCGGAAGAAGTTATAGCTCATGGTCTCACTTACCTTCAACGTCACTTATTCGAGTATCACTTATTCGAGTATACATAAAATGTTTTGAATATGTTATAACTACGAATAATGAATGATAACTCGTGTCCTAGAATATCTGAAACTGCAATAAAAAATCGATGGGGTTCATACACTTGGTCTATTATAAAAATAGTTGTAAATTAGCCAGGTGCTACACATGGCTAAGTCGCGATGTAATTGAAAACAGTAATTACCGTCCATGGGTCGGTATAATTATATTTGAATACGATATACCTATTATACGTCGATTTCATTTACGGTGTGCAATTATTACTTGCTTTTTTCCAATTGGCAGATTGGTATAACTATAAGTTTAAAATCATTATATAATTGCGTTGCATATCGATTGGTCCGGTAAAAGCTGGTATTTTGTTCGAAGACTGACATGCAGAAAAAGTAAAAGTGAGTTGCAAGGTATGGGCGTAATTATCAAAGTCGGAATCGATCCGATTTTATCGTGTCACATGTCATGGGAGCATTCAAATCATTTCCTTGTGCTTGGATAAGAACACAGTTACATAATTGTTAAATAACAACATAGTCGTTAAATAACAAAAACACTCTCTTGGCTTAGTCTTAATGGATCTGTTATAAATGAGGAGAGACGTGAGTGCAGAATGTTCCGCATGAAATATTTGCAAGATTGTTGAATTAGTTACATTGTTACTTGCCTTGACCCTGAACTCGACAAAATCTACTAACAAAAGTTATTTTTGGATGTGCATATCGTCTTATATCTGAAATTTTTATTGTATCATAACGAATTTAATTACCTTGTTATAAAAAATGGCAGAAATCCAAAACGGAACAGACGAGCGGAAAAACGTCACGTACGTCCGAGCTACCATACAAATGTTTGTTTTGATGACGGAATACCGTTACCTCTCGCTTATCGCCAACCCAGTCATTTTCGCCGCCGGTATTATCGGCAACGGTTTCCTCTTCGTTTCTATCATATGTCGAAAACTCTTTAGAAAATCCCCCATCTTTGTATTTTTAGCATTTATCGCGCTCGCTGATGTCGGATCTTTATGTACGATTTCGGGGGTGGACATTTTGGAATTATGGGGCGTCAATACCTCGACTACAGAGATTTGCAGTAAGACTTATTACATATACTATTCATGTACTGAAATATCAGTCTATATTCTAATCGCTGCGTACGTCTTCAAATTACGTGGCATGACACGACCTTTGGAGTTGATGTCGAAGAACTATACGTGTGCAGCGTTAGTGATATGTACCGTTATAACTATTGTCATTTTACTGGCTAATGTATACAGCCTTATTTTGTATACAACATATTATGGAGATCTTCATGCTACAATATATTTTGATAGTGTCGCTGTTCGACTCTTCGACTGTTATTACTCTCCAGAGTATCCTGTTTACAACTCCCTGTATCCGATTATTGTGATTGTGGTATACGTCGCAGGGCCTGGCGTAGTTCTCACGTGTCTTTCTATCGCCATATTTGTCGTTTTGCACCGGAATCACAAGTTACATAAACAAATGACGTCATCGGTGTCACGTGATACTGCCACTCCTTCTCTAAACGACGATAAAAGCGTCTACACGTCGGCGAAAGGCATCGCCATTATTTTGGTCACAATGTCTGTTTTACACATAGTAATTATGCTAATAAGATATATCGAGGTCGCTGTATACATGACTACGAACAATAAACACAGAGATCTTTTTACCGTTTTTATTAGATACTATACATCTTCGAGATGCATTACCTCCTTAAATTTTTCACTCAACTTTTATGTACAATCGCTCTTCAGTTCGTACTTTAGACAAAGCATTTTGCCATGTGTTACTAAAACAAAGTGAGCTACTGTAGTTACTGTAATATCAACACTGCGTGAAGTAGTAACTGTTTGCAACAGTGAATGGCTCAGGTGTAGTGTAGGCCAAATTTAATCCTGTGGCTGAATTTTGTATCCAGGATTAAATTTACGAACCAAATGGGGAGATAAATAAAGCAATGGGGATTAATGGGAGATAATTAACTACTATCAGAAGTTCGTGTCGTTTATTTTCGTTTTATTTAAGTCTATGCATGAACGTCCGTAATACATTTGTGTATGATTTCGTTTATGAATGATTTAACTTTTCAATTACACTATTTGAGGTACTGTGGCTACACGATGTTTTGCAATTGAGCTGCAATTTGACAGTGTGCAATATGTAAGCACATTTCTTACACACTGTTTTTTAGTTTTTGGGATACAACTTCTTTACGTTTTTATATTTTTGTTCATCTTTGTGAATATTTTTTCCACGTCTATCAGTAAATATTTTATTCAAAGAAGGCTTAAAGATTCTGACAAATATTTCGCTACGTTTGTTCGTTGTACCCTATTCATATAAAATATTTGGCTATATTTTTTCGTGGTATCGTATTCCTATAAAGCTACAACTTTGATCATTGGACAACAATTCTCAAATCATGTTGCTTCCAGACAGGTGATTCTACCTTTTTGTTGAACGAATTGGGTGCAACGTGAAATCGTTCATCACACGCACCTTTGTGATAGGTGCGAGCTAGTTTTTTTCTCGCTTCGTATTTGATGACGTTTGCAAAAATCAATTTCCCGATACTCACATATTCACAATTCAGGACAATAATTTGCTTACGATGATGGTTCGAATGGGGAGGAACCCAATACTTAATTAGGATCCAATAAACCCGGATTGCGCTTCTTATATCAGAATCAAACCAGACATTTAAATGGATCTACGGGAGTTGGTTGTCGCTGGCCGATATCGCGTGCCGCGACACAGTTCGATTTTCGTTGTCAGAAATATATGTCTTTATTAATGATACCGTAAGTGACCTAGAAAATAGTGCAGCTACAAGGATACCAACTGGCGATAGATTTCCAAGCTCGAGTGGGACTAGTGACAGTTCTGGGAACGAGATAACGCAGAGCTACCGCCCCAAATGACTTGCAAACGCTGTAAACCGCCATCCGGCTGTGGAGTGCGGTATAAAAATGTCAGCCTTTACTTTTATACTTCTGCTATATGTATGCGGGTCGGGCCGAACGATTTGTTAATTACTCCAGGTTGTTTTTTCCAGAACCGAGGAGCCGTTGTGAAGTAATTCAAAGTCAATGGTGTCATTTTGGCAGAATCAAAATGTGCAGAGACAAAAATTCCTGTTAATCAGTTGGTAGATCATCAAAACTGTCACCTGGAGGTCGTGGGTTCGAGTCTCATCAGAGGTATAGGTTTCTTTCTGTGCATTTCTTTCCAGCTATTCAAAGAACCACATTGGCTACACCATTAACATCACATTCAATTTTGTCGTCTCGGACGAGAAGGAAAAAGTGGAGACAAATCTTATCCGCGAAAACTGTTGTGGGGTCCGATAATTTTTCACTCATTTTCGACTGCAAATCAAAACGTTGCATTTGCTTGATATCGGGCAGTTAGTTTAAGAGACCGTTGATGAAACAGGAAATGAAACTCAATTCGGAGGGGACAGTCTTTGGTGGTCCTCGGCGATCATACTGATCTGGGCTTTATCGGATCTTGATTGTTGGAAAATTGCTTAAATGTTAAAGTCAACACTGCTTTTTTAGAGTGTCATTTCATGATTGTCTTTTGTAAGAGGGTAAAATGCTTCATCGATCATTTCTTTATTCAACAAAATACAGGTTCCCCTAATGGAGTTGATAACCGTTGTCATTTTTAGTCACAAAAATATCGAATTTCATTTAAGTGTTAGTTATTTGGGTAACTCTAGCAAACGAGTAAAGCTGCTTGGATTGTGCTAAACGTCGTGTAAAAAGCGTGTGTTTTTGGGGTGAATATGTTGTTATATGTCAAAACCGTCTAGCGGTGAAAACGTAAAACACTGAGTCATATCACACTAAGACGCGGTTGAGCGGCAGGATTTTATCTTGCTCAGCAGCATTCATCTGGGACAAATTGACCACGTGAACTCAATTACACACTTAAAATCGTGAACACGCTCAATTCTTAACTAAAAACCTACCTTTATAATAAGTTTCATTGCTTTATTTCTTAATATTTTGTACAAGGAGTATATACTTTTCAAAAAGATGTGAAAATTTGAGGAAAGCGACATCTAACTTGATACAATGATGGTAAGACGCGATATACAATATGTGATGTTATTATGAAGGCCTATTGTATGAATGACATTTTAATACAGATTTTAGAATAATTCGGTAGGCCTATTATTTTCACAGTTCGTATGTTCGTAACGGATGCTGAAATTCTTTAAAAACAGGAGAGACATGGAGAGACATGAGCAATTATATTTCGAAATATTAGACGATGTATATAAAAAATTTGACGATTTTGTTGTTGTGTGGAAGATGAATTCGTTAAATCTGAATGACAAGAGATATTGAGTTGAACTTGGGAAAATGTTGTGATTTTATAAGATAATGAATGATCTGTCAGGAAGTAATCGCTCAGTAATTTGCTATCATTTGAAATTAATGATTTAAATAATAAATTAGTTAGTGAATTATAGTAATGTTTAATGAGTGGTTGCGTAATCTCGGTTTACATGGGCAGGGCATTGGTAATTTTAAATGACGTTTTGGAAACATTCTGATCCATTTAATATATTTTTAATATTCTTCATGGGAAGTTGCTGGGTTTTGCACGAAGAGGAATATCAAACTATGCCAGGTTATGCCGCCGTCCATAATGTTGTCTGGACACGGGAGCCCGTCCAATGACACTATTTAGCTATAACTTTGGAATTTTAACATTTTCAGACGATATTCATAAAATCATACTGAAATGTCTTTCGTTACGTTCCAGTGACATTACGGCGGATGAATTATCCGCCCATATCCGTCCATCTCCGGACCACGGAAAGTCGAACACGTGGTCAACTACCTAATCAGTGACGCGTTGTTTGGGCACCCTTGACATAGATCATAGACATTGAATTTTGGGGTGATACCGTAGAGTTTTATAATTATTTTAGTTTACTGTTGGAAAGAAATGCGCAGAAGAAAACCTATACCTCTGACGGGACTCGAAGCCACGACCTCCGGATAACCGGTCTGGTGCTCTACCAAATGAGCTACAGGGGCAAGCTTTCTCCTGTGCATTTAGGTATTTAACACCGTTTTTTAGAACCAATGTTGTTTAAAGTCCGTATATGGTAGCCAGCGATATACACAGATATCTTTTAATGGCATGATGACGGACTATATATTGATTGGCTCAGTTGATAGAGCGCCAGACCGTTTATTTGGAGGTCGTGGGTTCGAGTCTATCAGAGGTATACGTTTTTTCTGTGTATTCCTTTCCATCTATTTATAGAACCACATTGGCTCACCCAGTTACGATTAGTTTACTGCGCGCTTGTCAGTATTTTTATGATCTATCGTTTAGGTAGAATAGATTAATTGTAAATTTAACTGTTTCGTGCCTATTATGCTACATTTTACCCGTCACATACCTGTATAACATCTTCCTATCTATTTGTGTGAAGCTATGTTGTATGAAACGAAATGAAATTTTTTTGATTAAGGTGTACTTATTTGCTTAGCTGTTAAACAAACTTTACATGAAACAATAGCCTAATAGAGTACTAAAGTGCCTACGTCACTTCCCTGGCAACGCCCTTGACAACGACATTTTCGGTTCTAAACATTTCA
>WURV02199220.1:0-11770 GCA_011762755.2 Epimenia babai
GTGATATGTGAGTATCGAAGGTATTGTATATGCGCTGAACAGCTGCCAAAAACCATTTCATTGTAAACCGCATCTGATGGCCTTTATTGGCTAATACTTGCGGTATATAAATGTTGTACTTTACCTTTTACCTAAGCGATGAAAAGCGGCGGTTTAACGCGACGTGATAAAACACGCGTACTTGCCTACACCATATATGCGAGGTTTATAGTAATATAATTTCTCATTACAAAAGGGGGTACATGATTATGAATCATCCTGTATATGCGATGGGAAAAGTCCATTTTGTCCTCTACATTGCTGGAACCTAACTGTTTCGTCAATTCAAACCCAAGGTTATTCTTTAATTCAATAAACAAACAACTTTAAGAGCATTACCACTAACAGAGAGTACAATATGGCTGACAGCGTAAAAGGCGATGGTTATGGCATCATTTATAATACCATGGGACAAAAATGTCAAATTCCCTAAGTTGCTCAAATAGAAAAACCTCAAGCATAAAATCACAGCCCACCGATCAAGGGTTCGACAGAACAATGGAGAATCTACACCAGCACACCACCATTTCTTTAGAGTACAACAAAAAATCAGCGTAGAAGCAAAATCGCTTACTTTGAGAAAATTACCGAAGTAAAACTCAGCATGTCATACGATTCATTTTAACTAATGATAAAGCGACCATATACTCTTCCGCCTATCTAGGACGAAGGCACAGAAGTTCAGTATATTTGAGATCCACCCTCACCCCACCTGACTGTCGCTTGTCAATGAATAATGACTAAAATTCACATCACATTACGCACACACACACACACACCCACACACACATATATATATATATATATATATTATATATATATGTATGTGTGTGTGTGCGTGTGTGCCTCACCTTTTGTCCATCTCGGCCAGGCTGACCATCCCTTCCCGGAGGACCTCGTGGACCCACTGGTCCCCTGACAGGTTCTGCTGGAACGCGGATGAGAATGTATTATTCATTCAGCACACAATATGGTGGCATTCTATAGATTGTGAAGATTGTGGCATTGTACAAGTATGGATTGAGATGGTTAAAATTGCGAGAAGCTAATGACTGCGGAAATGTTTAACTTTATCTAATGCCTTCGAGAAAAATATGGTAAACCGACTTCCGAATCGAATGTGAATGCATGGAAGGATGAGGCTAATATTTGTCAGAAAAATCTATCACTCACGTTACATTGGCGTATGACAGCAAGATGGTGAAGGATGTATGAAAATTTGACGCAATTTCTATGAATCTTTATAGAATGAAGAGTCTTGAACAAATGAAGAAACAGATACTGCTTTACTAACCCTTCTGTGTTAATTACAATTAATATTTGATACAAAATTAGAAACACCGACGTTGCTCTGTAAAGGATATGTTTCACTCATGGTTCACTCAAAACCAGCCACAATGCCAAAACTACATACTTATCCCTCTGTCAGTAGATGAACTAGAACCGATGGTAATACACAGATGAAAATGCAAATGGACACTTGTCACAATAAAGATCATGCCGGGTCCGGCGGAGAGCTAAAACCAGATATTAGTATAACCGGACGGGGTATGTGTGGATCTTACTTATCACTTCAGACCTCGCCGAGTTTGATCCCTCTACAGACAAATCCATACCTGATGCAGATGTGCCGGTCCCCGGTGGTCCAGGAGGTCCGGGCCTACCGACTGGGCCGCGTATACCCTGCACACCCTGCAGTCCGGGATAGCCGCGGGGCCCCGGTAGAAAAACGCCGCGATTCTTGGCGGCCCGCCCCGGGAGACCCCTTTCTCCTTTGCGACCTCGCAGCCCGGATCGACCCTAGGGATGAATTTGTCATTTCACTCAGAAAATCGATTGGCTTGCCATTACTAATGTAATAAAGGTAAGAGGTTTATGCCTCCCGACTATCGTGACGAATAAATACTTATTGTTATACATTGCGTGTATAACACTAGCTATTGGTCAGTTGGTTTCATAATACACTCTAGAAATCAAGGATGACTGGACGAATTTCTATTTTAAATCGATTCAATAGCCCGTCACGTTTTTGTTTTGTAGGAGGCACAAGTTTATGTGTCATAATAAATTACGCAAAAACATAGATAAAAAATTATACATTGTGTTAGGAAAGTAGTAATAAATAAATAAAAAAGATGAATAAATAAGCAAGGTACTTTATAAATGGTACTAATGCTAGTCACACACGTACTGTAAAGAAATTGCTATCTTGCAATATACTCAAAATATAGACAAGTTTTAAACTTATCCTCACGGGGAATCCGGGCATGCCGATCATTCCCCGACGGCCCTTAAGGCCCCTCAGGCCCCGGGCACCGCGTGCGCCCTTCATGCCTGGGGTCGAGATACATTCGCGCGTACATACGCCATTGTCTCCCTTTTCACCCTGTCCGCAATAACATATGACGTGTGAAGAACAGACAGAAGGAAATCTACGAGTATACATCCAGATGCGGTATTCTTGCTGAAGTCCAGCCCATGGCCTAATGTGAGGAATATATTACATAAGGCACACTGGTTCAGTGACTATATTTTATTTATAATATTTCATATGGCACACTGGTGCAGTCAAGTGACAAATAGCAGACCTCTGCAATAAGCGGTTCTTGAGAAGAAGATTTAATAAAAGATGCCAACATCGGCAGAAGTTACTTCCCCTAGCTGCGATGACGATACCATGAACAAATCTAGAAGAGACCATCCTAGGACAATATATGCCAAATGGCAGATCTCTGCAATAAGCAGTTCTTGAGATTTTATAAGAAAATGTTAACATCGGACGGATGGATGGACGATGGACTGAGGAAGTTCAGGTGAGCTAACAAACAATAGTTTAACTAATATTTCTGAGACAACGCATAATGTTATGAGTGTATGTGGGCCACAATTTTCGTCATCTATAAATTTTTTTCTTGTCCTCTCTAAGTGAAGGTCAGAGAAATTTTTGATAGTTTTACAAAAAGAAACAATGTACAGTAACATAATCCCATTTAAAAACCTCTCAGATGCTTTATCAGAAATACGGGGTGGCATTCGGGCATATATAGCTTGAGTACAACAAAAAAAGAGGTGGGAAATTGCAGATGCACGAAAAGTATTAATACTATGTATATTAAAAGTAAAAATACATTTAGGGCTCCCTCAAGTTTTCAAACATCAGAAGATACATTTTCAAAGAGGTGAATTTCTGATCCTTAAATGAGGGCTATAAAGATCACCACCGACTGAATTGGTAGCCTGAAAAACACAGCGGGAGATATGCTGGTTAAACTGCGGATGTTAAAAGGGTCTTCTGGAAGTTCAACCACTCATGTGGTTATAATGAAGAGGGGGACAGCGAGTTGAAGTCAAGGAATGAGAACACGCCTTATTGTTGATTGAACTGTGCCAACATCTGTAACACAACTAGGGCAGAGTTTCCCTTACATAACTATAGTACACGATCTTAATGGGGGGTGCTCAGTATAGACAAAAACAGCCAATCAATTTATAGTCCATTACGCTTGTTACGGATATCTGTGTATATCGCTGCCATGATATACGGACCCAAATACACAGGAGAAAGCTTGCGCCTGTAGCCCAGTTGGTAAGGCACCGAACCGGTTATCTGGAAGTCGTGGATTCGAGTCCCATCAGAGGTTTACATTTTTTCTGTGCATTCCTCTCCAATAGCTACAGCACGTAGAGCCTGAATACCTGCACCGAGCATTAAACCACAGATGGAATAGAGGAGACTCGAAGCATCGAACGCTGTATAGCACCCATGTTACCTCATAAAACGAGATGCACAGAATAAAATGAATGAATAAATCACCTTTTGGAGTATGGCGCGACTGTTGTTCGGCTTGATCACTGGTCCTGGTGGACCGGGTGGTCCTGGCGGTCCGTCAACTCCTTGTGGTCCTTGATCGCCTTTCAGACCACGTTTACCCTAGTAATATTCAATATTTAATGCCTGTACTGCGTATTTTTGTATTGTAATGGGCAGAGAGAAGCATATCGCATGAAAGTTAAAGAGTACAAAGCCAGGAGCAGACCATCTTGTCTCCTGCTTCAGGCTTGTAAAAAAACTGCCGACGCACGAAGGAACTATTTGCTGAAAAAATGAGGACTCGGTGGTGCCTGTTCTAAAGTTGCTTTTAGTGATGATTGATAGTAAATCGGAGCAGGTGCAAACATGAAATATACGTAAATAATACCTGACAAATACTTTAATTAAACTTGATACACAAAAGCTTGCATTTGACGTAATATTGATTGATCGAAAAGACGTATTCTAACTTTTTATGTTTTATGATATGGCTAACGCTTCACCCCACATCTATTATTGTTAAGCGCCGTTAAGCAAGCTGAACACTCAACTGTAAAGTATGATATAACCTAAATAATTGATGAAATTAACAACTTGAGACAAGAAATAGCCGTTACTCACCGATGGCCCAACCATACCCATCTCCCCCGCGACACCCGGGGGTCCCATTGGCCCGCGCTGACCCACGTCGCCGGGAGGGCCCACTATACTCTGCCCAGCTTCTCCTTTCTCACCCGTATCACCCTAAATGCATGTATTACTTGGAAAATTTTACTTGGAAAATGTGGTCTTTCACTAACCATTGACAATACACCTGGGATGTCCATTAACCATTGACCCTATAGCTGTGATGTCCATCAACCACTGACCCTATAAATGGGATGTCCATTAACCATTGACCCTATGCCTGGGATGTCCATTAACCATTGACCCTATAAATGGAATGTCCATTAACCATTGACCCTACACTTGGGATGTCCATTAACCATTGACCCTACACCTGGGATGTCCATTAACCATTGACCCTACACCTGGGATGTCCATTAACCATTGACCCTAAACTCGGGATGTCCATTAACCATTGACCCTACACTCGGAATGTCCATTAACCATTGACCCTACACGTGGGATGTCCATTGACCATTCACCCTACACCTAGGATGTCCATTAACCATTGACCCTACACCTGGGATGTCCATTTAGCATTGACTGTACACCTGTGATGTCCATTGACCATTTACCATACACCTGTGATGCAATACCAACAATCACGTAGGGGACAAAAATTAAGGGGAAGGAAAATTTTGTACGGGGATTTGATGTTTTAGGCCACTCAAATTCATTGTTTGGAAGTAATTAGCATTTACATTAAGCACCATCCATAGGAATTGATAGGGTCTGATGACCACAGCAATGACCAGAGCAATGACCAGAGGAATGGCCACGGCAATGACCACGGCACTGACCACAGCGACTGTACAAGATGAGCCGTTGTCGCACGAACCTTCGGGCCTTTCACGGGCTTCACCTCCACCGATCCGCTCCCATCCTCGGGGCCAGGGCTGGCGCCGTCTGCCCCAGGAGCGCCGTCTGCACCACGTGCCCCGGGCTGGCCAGTTTGACCCATTGGTCCGGGTGGACCGGGTGGTCCAGGCGGTCCCATCGCACCGACCACTCCCTGACCGGGAGGACCCTGGAGACCCTGCAAGGAATGACACAAAATCGATGCATCTCCAAAACTCTCACGCATAATAAGCATAGATGGACGTAGCCATTGTCGTTCAACAAATAAACAACTGGAACTGCCAAAAAATGTGGCCTCTGGTAAGACTCCACCACTGGTTATCTAGATGTCATGGGTGCGGATCTCACCAGGGGAAATTTATGTGCAATTTGGGGAGTACTGCAATGCCTAGTGGTAGTTTTACACTTGTATAAACTTGTACAATATACACACACTTACGCTGATGACTTTTGAATTATGAATAATTACATGTAATTATGTAACACTAGGTGAACTAAGAAAAACTAATAAACTATGCAGTAAGTTTATGTGTAAGCATGCGTGAAGAGGAGAGTTTTGAGTCTGGACTTGAAAATGTTGAGAGTGGGAGATGTTTTGGTATCAAGAGGGAGAGCATTTAAGAGTAGAGTGGTGTTGATGGTTGAAGGTAAAAGTTCTGATAACAAATTGCAGCGAATTAAACTCCTTTCCTAAAATAACAAAAATTTTGCAATGTAAATTTGTTGATATTTTTCTTTTATCATTAAAATTCAAAATCGGTAATAATGTTAATTTCAATTCACATAAAGGCAGAAAATATTTAAAAAGGAAAAAATAGAAAGCCTTTAACCCTTAGCACTACTGTTGTCACAGAATTGTATTGCTATAGCAATGTGTTGTATGGATGTCAGTGTGGTAAGGGTTAACTGAAGTGAAACAAATGGAAATAAGTTGAGTTTTTTTGTTGGGGACTTCAATAATACTTTTCCTTTGCTGACTGTAAACCTGATGTTATTTATCTTGATACGACCGTTGTGTGCCAACTTGGTGACACATCTGCTATGATTGTGTTAGGCAATTCATAAAACATAAAACCATGAATAAAACGCTCATCATCAACGCTCATTAACTTCCTCACCCGTTCGCCTCTGTCGCCTTTAGCTCCGTCCATCCCGGGTTTCCCAGCGGGACCAGTTTCTCCGGCGACGCCCCGTGGTCCCTGAGCACCATCAACACCATCAGCTCCATCGACGCCGGGTCGTCCGGGCTCACCGGGTGGTCCCGGTTGACCCGGCGCGGGTACGTCCCCTGATCCTTCAACCTGATATAATCGATACATTCACAAGAGTCTGAATTTTAGCATTCATTGTCAAATATCGCAGTCATGAAATAAAACTAAATTAATTTAAGTAATTTTGGTAATAATTAGGAAGCATTTACGGGAAAGGTTGTTAAACGCACTTTATATAAAAAGCACTTCATTAAAGTGTGTTAACCAATAGCTGTACTATGTGCAATAATGTCCAGTGTATAAACAACTATCTACATATGTGATTGAACAAAAACGTGCGAAAAACTGTTTGATGCTGAAAAATTCATATGAATATGTATAAGCATTCCACTACTCATAACCGTTGTTTCCGTTATGCGCGTCCTATCCTATGAAACAACCTCCCCCTTGAGCTTAGACACGTATGTGCCTTCTAAATTTTCAAGCAGCGACTCAGATCGCACCTTCTCACTGAGTCGTGTTAGCTGACCTATGACTCCCTTCATTGTACTCTATCTCCATCTTGACTGTGATCCGCTCTTAGAGCATGTCTTACATGATAGATAGCGGTACAAAAATACTATTAAATACTATACCACACATATATATATATATATATGTATATCTTGACAAATGCATATGTATTGAGTCTCGTTAAAGGGTGCCCCACCCTTCCCCAAATGCTTTTTTATCACTGAAACGCCAATTTGCTAGTCAAAAAGAGTGGTCGACTGATCCATCCTTCCACCCCTACCACCCACCCAACCACCTTCAATGGAATAACGGACTGCGCACAATTGTTTCGCTGTAGTACTATAAAACCAGACTGACCGTGACAGAAGCTCCAGGAGGACCCGGTGGTCCTGGTGGCCCGATCGAGCCCCGTTGGCCATGCTGACCTTGAGGACCCTCCGGACCAATGGGGCCCTTGTCTCCCTTGAGTCCATCGGTGCCCGGTTTCCCTGACTCGCCTTGTATACCCTGTTCACACATACATGCAACCGAATTCAGCCGCGGCGATGAATCAACGAATTTTGAACAAGCTAAAATTTCGAGTGACCTCTCGAAATATTTTTGTCTCCTCGCGGAAATGTTAACTAAACTGAAGTTAATGTTCTGTTCGATTTCATAAATTTTAAGCAACATCAATATCTACAAAAACACATTCCGGTGGCTGCGTTTCAGATGCTCTTTAGATGGTCTGCGCGGTGCCTACAGCTCCGCTATCTCTCGTCGTCTCAATGTAGGTAATCAGCAATCATCACAGACTTAGTGGAGTGTGTAGGCTGTCTGTAGGCATTTGGAATCAGTCGCGTGAATGAACATAGGTCAACCGAGACACTGGAATCAGTGGTGTGAATGAACATAGGTCAACCGAGACACTGGAATCAGTGGTGTGAATAAACATAGGTCAACCGAGACACTGGAATCAGTGGTATGAATGAACGTAAGTCAACTATTAGCCCAGACATTGGGTTTTTCACTATGGTGCTTTCCCCCACCTCATAACTTTGGCTAATCCGTTTGTCATGTTAACCACATTGGTTAGCATTGTAAATGGCCAGAAATGGGCTACACAATGATTACCTTGGTATTCAGCCTATTTTTAAGTAACAAATAACACTCCTGCATGGGTGATATCATAAATACAAACTAAGCGAGTCATACTTGTTCTCCCTGGGGACCTTGAGGGCCTGGTAGCCCGATTTGCCCTTGCTCCCCTGTCAGACCCTGAAATATGCAGGAAACAAATGACTGATGGATTACAAAGAATACTTCTAGGTGTCCCATATCTACTATACAAATTATATGCCAAATGATTCAATATTGTATTCAGTGTATTATATTAACAGGAAGTACATAAAAAATTTTTCTAACCCTATATAAAATCCCAACAAAGTTTGCACAATATCGGCATTATAGTCAAAGAAGTATGCCATCGGATAATTCGATTCAGAGGATTTATCTAGCAGTACGGTAGTTGGAAGTTCAAATTTTCACGCGACAGTTTGCCAGTTTAAATTCGCAAAAATAGGAGCACTTTCTGCAACTTCCTTTGAGTAAAATCACGATTTGTGCTTGAATCCAGATAAAAGATTTGTATCGAGGCGGCTTAATGCGAATTTAATGAGAATATAAAGTGTGGGAGGTAGAGGTAGGAGTACTGGACTTGTAACCAAAAGGTCACGGGTTTGAAACTGCCTGACTTTTCTGCTATGATCCTCAGCAACTCTTTATCCCTGATTGCTGAAGTGAACCCAGCTGTAAAATGGGTAAATGACTCATTATCATCTTTGACAGGTGATATAGGTGTGTCGAAGGTATTGTATCTCTGCTGAATATAGCTCCCACACATATTCATTGTAAAGCACACATGGAAAACTTGACTCATACTTGTAGTCTATACGTTGTACATTACCTTTTCACCTGAATAGTGAAACAATTAATATTGTAGAGTGGAAATGACATTTATGATTAAAGTAACACTTTCACCTGACCTCTCTCTTTTTTGCTTTTTAGTCCGATTGTATACATATGTAAATTTGTGACACCCACGAAAAAACAGCTAGTATTTCAAATAAGGAATAGCCTGAATGAGATACTGTGTAAAGTATATAAATAATCAGTTTGCCACATTAGATCACTAAAAAATAGTAATTTGACAAAGAGAAAAGAAGATGCTAAGCGATAGTATGGCTCACTCACCCGAATGCCGGGCACACCCTGCATACCCTGTGGGCCGAGAGGTCCAACATCGCCCTTCATTCCTGGCAGATGTCAAAAACGAATGATGCAGATGATGTCTTTCCATCATACGCCCAAAATTTAAAGTCTCCTAATTAGCTTACATGCATTGATTCATGTCACATTTTGAGATTAAACATTTCTAATGTTATTATTAATATTATCTTTATTAATTTATGTAATTTGACAAAGTAACATCCAAACTTGAAATATTGTAAAACAGAAACTTAGAGTTTACAGATAGACACACAGCATTGGCATTCGTGCTTGGTAATCCATTTTTACAATGCATCGCATTGCCATAGATTGCATGCAATGCATTGCTATACATTGCACTGCATTGCATATATCTGATGTAATTTAAAAATCTATATAAACATCCATTAATGCTCTAATGAAAGCTTATCATTACAACGATTTCTTCACATTTTGAAGGAAAGTCTAGAAACGACCCAATGGCGAGGAATTGATTGGCCGTTTACTATACATGTCATTACTTGATAAGCAAAATTCTGATTATCATGATATCAATGAATACAATTGCTTGAAGGTAGACAGAGCCGAAAATATTTCGACTGCATCGCCGAAATAGAGGATAGACATGTAAAAACATGGTTTGGTATGTCGAAATATACATCAACCTCTGCCGTAAACGACCGTAAGATGGCAACAGGCAGGGCCCTTAAACCCTTAACCTGGCTATATAAACGATATCACCAGAACATTATTCTCATCTCCCTTTAGTAACATGCACTGGTAAAATTGGTGGTAATTTAGGCTGATGGTATAATAACGGATTAGTTTATCTATGGATCTATGGTTTACGAGAGATAACTCAGTTGTTATCGATGTTCAGGATGTTAAGAACCTGAAGGGTGTGTGTGTATTGTATTGTATTTATAGGCTGATTACCGAAGTAATCGTTGTGATAGGCCATTCTTGGCCCTTTACAAAGCTAGCCTATTAATGTGGTTAACACGAGAAATTGATTAGCCTCACTTATAAGGGGTGGGGGAAAAACACCTAGTGTGACAAACCCACCGGGTCTGGGCAGACAATTGACCTGTTTACATTCACGCCACTGGTTCCAAATGTCTACATATGAACTACGTATGTCGCACACTCCGCTACGTCTATGATGGGTCCATGGTTATTTACAATGAGATGACGACATAGCGGGGAGGTAAGCGACGATTGAGAGCACACATAGAGCATCTGAAGCACAGCAAATGTCAGATGGAAAAAGCCCCAACAGAACCACACTGCAAGGACTACCCAGACCCCCATGGGCAATGGGGTTTAAGATGTTTTCAGCCCGAAAAATGCCACAGTATACTGATTAGAGCGGGATTCAAACCAGGGACCCTTGGATTCAAAGTCAAACGCTCTAACCACTACTATTCAAACATACATAGGTTGAATGCGAGTTCCTTAAAGTGGAAATGAATGTGGCTGAAGGACTAATAAAATCACTCTGAAACTACAAAAATGACGTAATACGTGTTTTATTACTCTTGGATGCACTTATTTTAAGTTTTAAGGTCCATGGCTAAAATAGTGCTATTTGAAAGAGATCGTGTTCAATATTCAAGTTTTTGCTTCTGGGATACTTTGAAATACTCCGCAATCTACCTGGCGCTACGTATTTTGAAAAATCTACCATAGTTTAGCTTATTTACTATGGCTCCCCGCTAATTAAGTTACTATAGGGAGTTTACACTGCGATAATTCTTGCTGCAATTTCTTATGCTAGTAAATATATGCAAATGAGCTGCAATAGTTGCAAGAAATATCGCATCAGAGCCATGCTCTATTCAGAGTAATTTCTTGCGCATGTTTAGCCAATGGTGTATTAGTATTCAGCATGTGACTTCCATGTGATGTGTCTGTACACTAAAATATTACTACAAAATTTTGACTCGTAAGCAGGTTGATGTCAAAACTGAATTATTAATTAATGTCTACCGATAACAGGCTATTTTACGAGATGTGATGAACCCAAACGGTTATAAGACCAGGCGATGAAATCTGTAGGGTGGCAGGCTGTGTCAGGTTGTGATGACAGCAGTGGTTAATTTGATGTTGCCATCAGAATCACTCGAATCCGAAGTTGTATCCGCCATCTTTATTTAATTGCGTGACGATCACCTGGCAACCAGCCATCATCGCTGTTGATAAATTGAAGTATCTCGGTGTGACGCTTAGCGCAAGAAATTGCGGGTAGAAATTAGCGCAAGAAATATCGCAGTGAAAATGGCCTATTAGCTCATCTCACGCAGCTCAGTCATGTGGTCAGTCTGTGACAGCGTATGTCATTACATATGGTATTTAAGTCATCTTTTATGTATTTATATATAAATATATTTTTTATCATGTGAAGCGCAACTGAGAGCATATATAT
>WURV02199231.1:0-11769 GCA_011762755.2 Epimenia babai
TCCAAACCACAGTAATCCACGCTCTCGTTATAAACACAGAAAGGTAAGGGAATTTCTTTTAGCTTAGATTATACATTTATGTATCCATTCATATATTGTTTACAGTTTAGGTCAGGCGTGTAAAGTCGAAGGAGAATCAATGATAGCAAATTACTCTGTATAAGAGATCGTGACAATATTCGCCGCCCCAACCAGCCCCCTGACCGCCACCATTATCACCACCCTGACCACCACCTTGACCACCATTATCACCACCCTGACCACCACCATTATCACTACCCTGACCACCACCATTATCACCACCTTGACCACCATTATCACCATCTTGACCACCATCTTGACCACCGTTATCACTGCCCTGACCATGATCTTGACCACCATTATTACTACCCTAAACACCACCACCTTGACCACCATTATCACTGCCCTGACCACCACCTTGACCACCATTATTACCGCCCTGACCACCACCCTGACCACCACCATTATCACCACCCTGACCACCACCATTATCACCACCTTGACCACCATTATCACCATCTTGACCACCATCTTGACCACCATTATCACTGCCCTGACCACCACCTTGACCACCATTATTACCGCCCTGACCACCACCATAATCACTGCCCTGATCTCCCTCTTGACCACTGATTTGACAGCGCTTTATCATCAATATGTGTGATAATAACACATTAATTATCATGCTATATCATCTCAGGTAATTAATACACAATACACCAGCTGTTTATGTAGCGTTACTGCTATATTTTAGCCTCGTTTGTCGTATTTCCAGATGAAATCGAGACCTACATACAAGTCTGCGCCTTACTGAAGCGCGGGTGAATGGTGCCTTAGTAATTCGAATTTCATCGATTCCAGTCGTATTTTAACTCAATATGCGTTCATCGAGACTTGCGTTGATTCGAAAGGCATTCATTCAAAACCCGTTACTTCACACGCCTATAATAGTTGCGCGATGCGAGATACGCCAGTACGTTACGCGTGGGAGGTCGCGCGTGACGTTGTCAGATGGGGCGTGACGTTATCAGATGGAGTGTGAAGTTATCAGATGGGGCGTGTGACGTTATCAGATGGGGCGTGACGCTCTTGCGTCGGGCGTGACGCTCTTGCGTCGTGCGCGACGCGTCGTATGTGGCGCCTCCTTCGTGATGTCCCATCAGTACAGCTGATGCGTACGACATGGTAGTAGACACAACTACGATGGGCTCACAGTTCGGTCACGGGCAATTATTAGTACGTAATTTACCCCACACGTGTACATAAACTTTACGAGCTTCTATAACTCGAGATTACAACGATAGTGAAATAATTACAGTCAATAAAATAATACTGGCGGGTAATCTATCATTATAGTCGTTGCCCGGTGTTGGACGATACGGGCGACCGCTGGATCCGCGCCTTTCCGTCAATTTAAACCGTTGAATATACGCATATATGTAACGGTAGAATCTGGTGAGTGTGTTACCCCATAATTTTGTTGTCTTGCTAAAACGATTGGCAGTGGGAAACGAGTTAATTTTCCAGGTAATTTCGACGGTAATTTGCGTCGGCGTGTGACCACATGGACAATTGCAATTTGGTTTACAAATATTAGCGGTATGAAGATGAGCGAGCCATCGCCTCTGACGGACCCTAATCAACAAACTGGACATCTGAAACTAAATTTGCTCTCCGTGGGTGATTAGAGTCTAATTATCGTCACGCCGACGTCGATGGTTTGACGGCGAGATTTTAGTGTCACCGGCGTTTGCGGATATTCGTAGACACGTTGTATATTCGCAGCGTTCTAGTTTTCTGGTAAGGTAACCAATGGCAACGGAATTTTAAAACGATATGCAAAATATTCGAAAAGGCTGCGAAATTAGGTATGCAACATAATTTTTGAATGTGGGAGGATGAGCGAATGCAAATAGATTGATTAAATAGCGTTATACGGATCGTGCCTGTAAACAGAAGGTTGGGTGCTTTTTTACTTTTTTTCGCTTTTAGTAATTGGAAATCCCAAACTGTTGCCTCCGGAAACTTTAATTTTTTATAACCCTCTCAAAATCATGATTTTTGGCCTGCGAAAATCTTGCTCATTGACTCTAGTGGGAGGTCCGGGAAAACCTCTCGTCTGTTCGCATTAGAACTCCCTGGCGTTACAACCTACGATTGAACCACATTATTGGCGCTGGCCAAATTTGCTCCATGGAGTTTCGTCGATGAAAAAGGGAAAAGGCGAGGTTTTGGTGCTACTTTATAATTAAATGTCAGTTGCACGTACAACATTACCCTGTTACATCCCTAACATATTTTTTTTTAATAAACCATTTCACGACGAATCTTTCTCAATATTCAAGCACGAAAATCGTGCTCATTTCCCCTTGTGGAAGGCGCGGGAAAAAATCCCTGGTTTGTGCTGGTTCGAACTCGCAACCTCTCGCATGAAAGGCAGCGCTTCTAACGACTGCACCACAGGCGCCAATAGAGTGGCGGGCGGGGGAAGCCCCCACAAAACCCCAGGTTTGCGTGGATTCAAGTTCACAACCTCTCTCTCGTATGAAAATTTATTTGTTAAAGTGACATGTTTTGACCGCTAAGCTAAGTACAGCAAGATCAAGTATAGTCGTTTCGTCCCAAATTATTTTGGGGTTTACTACAGATTGGGCAGATATCGCGGAGAGTTATCACCCCTTCGATGGACGGACCGGATAAAGAGTACCTCGAACGACTCGTGTCTGAAATATCGGCAGACGCCGCAGACGCCGACGGTCTCGTTGTTTCTCCGCGAACGAATCGCGAGCGGAAAAAGCGTCGTTCGAAGCGACGAAGTCCGCAGGGCGCAAGATTCATCGAGGACGGTACGGTCGCTAATGGAGCAGAGGAGACGCGCGGCGACGAAAGGGACGGCTTGACAGAAGTCGGGGGCATCGTCGACGACTGTCCGGGAGAAACGGATGAGAGCCGCTGCGAGGAGAGTGTAGAAGCGTCTGGCGACGTCGCTGGAGATTCGTGTACGGAGAAACGGGTAAGTGTTTTTTATGGAACGGGGCCTCGCGTATCCTGCTGTTAGTTGACGGAAATCGGAAGAGCGTTAATGAATACTTTTTAGCTGTTACTGAACGGGAAGCATGTAAAGACCTGCAGTCTTTTATAAGTCTTGTGTTATTTCATTACTTTATGTAAAGACCTGCAGTCTTTTATAAGTCTTGTGTTATTTCACTACTTACGTGAAGATATAGTATTGAATGTTGTTTTTAAAGAGTAGTTGTTTCGTGTATTGCAATGAAAAATCATCTGTTTTAAGAGTCCAATGGTTCCATAGGACCACTTGCTCTAAGAGACCATATATTTAAAAGAGACCAGCTTTGTTAAGAGTCCAACTGTTTCAAAAGACCACTTGCTGTCAAAGACCATATCTTCAAAGCGACTATCCGTATAAAGATTCCAACTTTTCCAAGAGACCACTTGATCTCCAAGGCCATCTGTATAAAGCCTGTCAATTCATGCGTCATTAAATCTTTGATGATTGTCAGGTACGATGAAATGTCCATTTAAATTTACTGTCATCAAAGAATATTTCAATATTTCATCATCATTTATTTGTGACAAATTTTCCTCAAGAGCATAATTCATTGAAATAACAAATAACAGAACGTTTTTTATTTTTAGGTGGAAAGACAATCCCAGCCGCTATGGCCAGTTCGTAACCATGGCAACCGTATGGGCAATGGGGATGGATTGGATCAGGATCCATTGTCACCAAAGCCCTGTAGTCTACGAGATATCATGGGTGAGGAGATGGTAATCCAGGCGATAAAAGACAGGTATTGTGGAAAGACGTTGAAATTGAGAATGATATAGAGATATATTGAGATAATATCTATCATTACAGGGGGCTGTAATCCGGTTTGAACCTTTTTTGGTTTGTGGTCCTGACATTGAGAAGTGGGTTGCAGTTACGTACGTAGCTATCCCTCGGTCCACCAACCCAGTCCCTTGAAAAAGGGTAGATAATTCTAGCCACAAATCTCCAGTTCCTAAAAAGGGCAGATAATTCCAGCCACAAATCTGCAGTCCCTAAACAAGGGCAGATAATTCTAGCCACAAGTCTATTTTGTTATACATATGTTATGAGTGAATACAAATGGGAGATACCAACGATGAATTGCGAAATTTGGAATTGATTGAAAAAAGGGGTACTAAATATAATATTACGTCTAGTTAACGATATGTTGGGTATGTCATCTGGATAATGTCATCTGTTTAATGATATGTCATCTGGTTAATGATGTCATCTGGTTAATGATATGTCAGCTGGTTAATGATATGTCATCTAGTTAATAATGCCATCTGGTTAACGATATGTGGGGTATGTTGTCTGGGTAATATGTCATCTGGTTAATGATATGTCAGCTAGTTAATGATATGTCATCTAGTTAATGATGTCATCTGGTTAATGATATATCATCTGGTTAATGAAATTTCATCTGGTTAATGATATGTCATCTGGTTAATATTTCATCTGGTTAATGATATGTCATCTGGTTAATGATGTATGGGCTATGCTGTGTGGTTAGTGATATGTCGCCCGTTTCATGATATATCATTGAGTTATTGATATGTCATCTGGTTCATATGTTATCTGTTTACCGATATTTCATCTGGTTAATGATGTATCAACTGGTTAATGATATGTCATCTGGTTAATGATGTATCAACTGTTTAATGATATGTCATTTGGTAAACGATAGAGCGACGAAGGATGAGAGGAATAGACAAGCAGCTCAGCGTCTCTCTGGGAGCACGAACGAGGCCACTGAACCAGTCGAGACATCTCGGACCAAATCGACGTCACAAAATCCATGGTAGGTAACAAATTGATAAATGGTAAAATTAAATATGTACTCTTACTAAATTACAATAATCTTTCTCGATTTCGGACGGAGATGGTGGAGTTTATCTTACTGGTGTCAGCGTAACCCCATATTTTTTTTAAACCGTGTATCACGGGATTGGTGAGGACGTGTACAGTAGACTGCCGTTCTCATGCCATCATTGGGACAAGTTGAATTCGTGGTGTGGTGTGGCGGGAGATAGAAGGGCAGGTAATTTAGGGGCCTACTGTATTTAAGAAGGATATAACCTGCTTCGATATATATCAAATGTTCTATTTGAAGGAAAACTAATCGAGTAATTTCTTCTTTCAGGTCGCCGCTTGGGAGTCTGACCTTGTCATTCAAAGATCTCATGAAAGATGAGATGAAACGGGAGAAGAAACATCGTCGCCGTTCGTCAGAAAAGAGCGACGACCGGAACGTTTCATCCGAGTGTGTCGCAACTCAAGAGATTTCAACGTCGTCGTCATCCCCGCCTGCGTGGAGTGTCACCCCAACCAGTCCTGGTAACATCGACGTGACGTTCGTGGAGATTTTAGAGGATGAACGGCGGGTCATGATGGAGATTGCAAACCGAAAGCGAAACAAGCCTCTTCATTTGATACAGGTATCGTTTTATACGACGGTCGATTGCCGTCTGCCAAGCTTTAATAATGATAAATAAGTGCATAAATCATGCAGCTCCATCCTACCTCTCTTCTCTACTGTACTTACTATTCGCAATATATCGCGTGCAACCCGCCAATTAAATACACTTACTCTTTGCGTACCTATGACAAAACGATGCACATTTGGCGACAGAAGTTTTGCAGCGGCTGCACCAAAACTCTTTAACTCACTCCCACCCACTCTTCGTCAGGCACCAACCCTTTCGTCTTGTAAAAGTGGTGTCTAAAAACTCATCTCTTTCAACATGCATTCATGCAATAATGCAATACAACTCTGCATTACTTATATTTTAACCCTAAATACACCTAAAAACACTTTTTTATGTAGTCTCATTGAAAGTTTTATGTTAAGAGTTCCTACAGTTTTTGTTGTATAAATTTAGTTACTTACAAATGCCTTCAATCTAAAGTGCAACTGACAAATAAATACTAATTTTTAAGTAGCACTATAATAACATTATTATCAATATTATGGTTTACCACATGTTGTGTGGTCTTCAGGGAAGGTAACTCTGTCGCGGGCATTACCTTTTGCAGCACCACTTAAGGTATGGCCAAAGTCAAGGTTTGAAACAGTCATTGGAAGGTGTAGTGTTCGACTCCACTACTGACATCGAGTTATATGTATTTATAAACTACAACACCACTCTGTTTAACTCCAGTTAAATTTTGTGTCAAACATAAAAAGACAACTTCCCCGATCATTAACGTCCCATCACTCGGTGCTGATCTGCGTTTCTGCAGGCCCCAGGCAGACGCTACGAGACGTCAGATGGGGAGCTCGGGCGTCTTAACGGTGTGTCCGTTCCCATTCCCAGTTTTCACTAGACCTCATCTCGCCCTACCCACGAACAGGTCCCTAGCCCGGGTTGGCGTAGCTACTAATAATCCATAAATGACCACACAACCAACTACCCAACTCCTGAAATAAATGAACCTTTATTCATTATTTTCCATCAGATCGAAGAAAAAGCCATGGCAGATTTACTACTACATTACCAAGCAGCCGACAGATTTGATGACAGAATAACCGTCGAGAGGGTTGCCACGGAAACGGCCACACCCGTATGGACCAAAACTTCATGACGCACAGTTACGGGTTGACCGAGGTTTTATATAAATGGAATCGTTAACCTATTCGTTGCACTTTGGACATCTTTACGTATTGTTGAGGCTGAAATTTAACCCTAAAGTTAATATTAAATGGCAGACATTACTTTCCTGTCAAAGGGATCCAGGTCCGAATAAAATAAAACCAATAAACCACAACTTGTTTGTGATAAATTCGTGATATTGATCAACTAAATCACAATACCAGAATGTTACGTTAAACAGTTTCAAGCGTCTCTGGAATTGGCCATATCTCCCCGGTGTTTTTGCTAACCCTAGCCTGTTACGGGTTCTTCAATCATCCAGCTGAATTTGTCACGGAAAGTTTCGATAACGGCCACGTCGTGGTCGTGGAGGTTCGTCACCGACCGAGGTTCATTCAGTGAACACCGTCAAGTTATTAATACCCAAAACTTAAAAAGTTCGCTTGCTTTATGTTTGTTCACCTTGAGGTGAACTGTACTCCACTTCATTCTGTGCTCGCCCATTGTGTGCTCCCATTTCACTCTGTGCTCATCCATCATTTGACCCTAATTCAATGCAATTAACTGAGTTCTATTTAGAACTGATTCTCAGTCATCCTGTGCTCCTCTACCATCTCCCCCCCACCCTCTCACCTTGTGCTCCTCCATCTATGCTCAACTATGTTCTGTGATATCCATCACTCCATCCTCTCTCCATCACCTTCAACTTGTCCCTTCCCAATTTCACTATTCTCTATAACAATGTCGCACGACTGTATACAACGCATACGAACATGAAAGTTTACAAGTAGGGAGCGGTTTACATCATGGTTATACCGTGCGACTAAATTCAGAGCACCCGGGTTCAATTCTCGTCTAACCAGTGTAGTACCTGGGACATTTTTCCAGCAGAAAGTTCCATAAACAGTCCGCCCAGAGGGTCTGGGCAAGCTTCTAGTGTAGTTATGTAAAGACCTCCGACTTCTCTCTGACTTCTCGATGATGTGGCTGTTCTTCAGATGTTCCAGGATGGTCGCTTACGTACCTCCCCACTACGTCGCTATCATTGCATTGTAAATAACCTTTAACAATCATAGACTTAGCCTGTGTGACATATGTAGCCCGTCTGTGACATATGTAGCCCGTCTGTGACATATGTAGCCCGTCATGAGTTGTATGGAACCAGTGGCGTGGATGGAAGGTCATTTGTCTGCCCAGACGGTGGGTTTTTCATAGCTGTTTTTCCCCCAGCCTGATAAGCTTAGACGTTACAGATTGAAGCTAATCAATTGACCGCATTTATAGACAAGCTTTGTGGAGGGCCAACAATGGTTTAGACAACAATTATCTTGGTAATCAGCCCATTTAACTAACTAGCTAACTAGCTATGTAACGAGAATGGATGGATGAAATGGATGGATGTATGGATAGATGGATGGATGGATTGATTGATGGATGGGTGGATGAACTGATGGATGAATGAATGAATAGATGGATGGATGCATTGATGGATGGATAGATGGATAAATGGATGGATTGATCGATGGATAGATGGATGGATGGACGGACGGATGGATAGATGGATGCATGGATGAATGGATTGATTGATTGATGGATTGATGAATGGATTGATGGATGGATGAATGAATTGATGGATTTATGTATAGGTTGAACCAATGGGTTGCTGCGTAGGCCAGAGTTGGCCCTACACTGACAAACCTAACTAATAACCATGTCAAGTAAGTGAGAAGCATATACGTTTTTGACAGAATGATGTTTACCACTATTTTCAAATGTAAGGTTGATGTGTCTTGAGTTTCTCGGCCATTTTTGAGTCATTTCGAGATGGTCGGCGTGTTGAGGTCAAAAAATTGTCTTATTGGTAGTGGTATTGCGTAAAGACATCAACAGAGAAAAACCACGACAGAACGAACTGGGTAATTAACCAGTTCAGAGTGCCAACAACCAACGACGATACCACGGTGGGAGGTTCAGAATCAGCAAATTAAAACAAGAACACAAAAGCGTGAATTTGGCAGACGCCAAACGACGATATAATGGTTCAGTTGACAATCACAGAATTATTAATCTTTCAAATATATATATATATATATATCGAGCAAACAAACAAAAAACAGTTATAAATAACAATTCTACATATTAGAAGGAGGTGAAGTTTTAACGACAAATATCGTTCACCTACAAAACGGACGATTTTTTTAAGTTTCTTAAGTACTTATACGGCATTTACACAGCGATATTTCTTGCTGTAATTTTATTTGCAAGAAATCCCCAATAGTAGCGAGAAATATTAGATTACAACAGTGCTCCCTTCGGTGAGTTACTTGCCCATGTTTAACCAGCGGGAACATTCAATGTGCGCGAAAAAAAAACTGCGACGAATATAGCACAGTTCTGATCCAATATTTCTTGTAAGATTTGGCAATTTCTAACAAACAAGGACTAGCGCAAGAAATTTCAGCAAGAAATATCCCAGTGTAAATAACCTATTCATTTACTATGACAATTTTCACATTGCACACATACGTCATACATTTTTGTCCTACATATTCTGTAGTTTTGTCATACATTTCACATATTTTCTGTACCGTATGTATTTTTCATACGTACGTACATATTTTCCATAGATAAACTGCATAAGCAGACGCGTGTAAAAAGTGAAAAGTAGAATTCTTCCCGAGCCATGAGCATCCCATCTGGCCGTGCTCGTTCACGCGTCTAACCCTCAGCTAAACTCTGCGAGACCCCCTCGGGCTAGAAGATCGTGGGGTCTTTCATAAAGTAACATGTAACATCATGTAACGGATGTTGTTGGGCCGTAGAAAAGCGTAAAAAACGTCACGACAGCCTCTGCAGAAAGTTGAGAAGCGTGAGTCTAAGGACCCGGTTGATGGCTTCAGAAGACATTGTATAGGTCATGTGGAGGTCATGTGGAGGTCATGTGGAGGTCATGTGGAGGTCATTTGAAGGTGATTTGAAGGTGATTTGCATATCTTAAGGGGATTATTTGGCTTCTCTAATTGTCCACTGTTCACTAAATGTTGCTTTACTCCAGAAATCGGACTGGATTCTTCGTTCCAATGCCTCTGACACGTGTGACGCATCGGCGCTACCCCTCCTACGGTACAGCCATCATTAACTCCTGTAGAGAAGCAGTCCTTGGCTGCTCTTCGAGCCGATGAGGGAAGCGTACAGCCGGATCTCAGCGTCATCCGACGCGTCCGGTTTTAAGGATCGGTACAGCGGGAATGTCATGGCTTCCTGCTTGTGTAGGATGAGAATGGAGTCATCCGGGACGTTCAGGTGTTCGTCAACTGAATAGAAAATACGCCGGAACGTCTAACCAGTGTAGAAGCTGCGGTGTTCTTCAGGCAAAAAGCGCCTCGAACCCCGTCAGATCTTGGGGTCTGGGAGGTTCTTGCAACGTGGTTATATAAAGGCTTCAGATACTCGCTGTGGATGGTGTCTGGTGCTAACCTCCCCCGCTATTTCGTCATCTCATTGTTATTATGAAATGAAATTTTATGAAATGAAATTTTATTGATTTACAGTGCCCTTTTAACACATGGCGATCAAAGGCACTTTACAAATTTATGGTTGCTATGATTAACTCGAAACACAAGGAATACGGTTCAAAATCGAACTCGGTATTCCATGAATAAGTCATAAGTAAAATAGGTATATACACTAAGATCACATATAAAGAAAATAGAACTAAAAATATTACATCACAGGTTAGAAAAACACGGGAAACACAAAATATAAGAAAATTACATAGTATTGCACTATAAAAAATTACCACCTGTCAACTTCGCAAAAGGCAGTAGAAAAAAGGAATGTTTTAAGTTTGGATTTAAAGGTATTTAGTTCTGTGCATTGTCTAATGTGTGACATCATCTATCTAATCATCAACTATCACAGAATCACAGACTGAGGGGAGAAGAGGGCAGGGTCTGGAAGGCTGTCTCGACATTTGGATCAAGCGCAGTAAACGAACAGAAGTCAACCGTCTGTCCAGACTCATGGCTTTTACTACGGTTTCTCCACCCTTATAACTTGGTCATGCTGACCACACGCGCTAGCTTTGCAAAGGGCTATTGTCACCCCCCCACCTCCCCCCAATAATAGGGTTATACCTGTCTGCAGTTACGTGTTATTAGCCGCAGTAAAGGCAGTTGTTCTATAAAGAAAACTGAGATAAAAACCAGTTGTGTGCATGGCAATCGTAACTAAAATGTCCGGTTCTTGCCTGCACTCAGTGGTGTTAGTATCGGATATCACTTTCAAGTGTTATATAAATAAATATCAACTGGATGACATTGGGTAGTTGGGTAGATGTGGGTGGGGTGAGGGGTAGATGGATGTGGAGGGTTTGAGGTAAGACAGACTGGGGGAGTGGGTAAGACGGGCTAGGGAATGTGAGGCTGAGGGGTAAGATGGACCAGCGGGGGATGTGAGGCAGGACAGACCGGGGGAAGTGTGAGGTATGATGGATAGGGGGATGTGAGGCAAGATGGACCAGTGGGGGATGTGAGGCAGGACAGAGCGGGGGGAAGTGTGAGGTATGATGGATAGGGGGATGTGAGGCAAGATGGACCAGTGGGGGATGTGAGGCATAACGGACCGGGGAAGTGTGACATATGATGAACCAGCGGGGGAGATGTGAGGCGAGACGTGGACTGGACTATTAAGTAAAACGGTGATGCGTACTGACCGGCATTCTGATCCTTACAGAGGCGCGAGTATGGATTGGCATCCAATAGAGCGAGACAGTCCTTGACCGGGACCCACCGGTACGTCTCCGGACAAATCAGGTAACTCGGGTTAAATTGCCGCTGAATCACAGTTCAAGGGTTAACATTCTGCTAGGTGAGAATAATCACAGTTCAAGGGTTAACATTATGCTAAGTGAGAATAATTGCGAGTTCAAGGGTTGACATTGTGCTAGGTGAGAATAATCACAGTTCAAGGGTTAACATTCTGCTAAGTGAGAACAATCACAGTTCAAGGGTTAACATTCTGCTAAGTGAGAATAATCACAGTTCAAGGGTTAACATTCTGCTAAGTGAGAACAATCACAGTTCAAGGGTTAACATTCTGCTA
>WURV02199242.1:0-11769 GCA_011762755.2 Epimenia babai
GGACCTCGAGCAGTGCTGTCAGGAAGTGCGGCATTGCGGTGCTGCCAATGTGCGGCAGGGAAGTGCCCGTTCCAAGCTCCGCGATGCAGCGATGGACACCCAGGATGTGTGGGAGGTGGGGATTCCCCCAGGATTGGCGCTTGTCACGTTGCCTGCCCCATCGCGGCGCGCTACGCTCCACGGTCTTGCGCTGTCCGGCCTGCCTGGATGGCGGCCTACCGGGTAACCCCCCTTCCCCAGACAGCACTCGCGGCCCCAGCGGCTGGCGCCCCAGCCGGAAGAGTCAGCGATGCGTCTTCGCGAAATTTAGATTCGCTTCAGCGTCTGGATTCTCCGAGAAGGTGTGGGTCGCAGATGGCCGTCGCCCAGGTATCCGACAGTCGCTGGATCCACGGCAAGCAGTGGGCATGGCTCGCTGAAGCCGGACGGTCCAGCAGGACGAAGAGACACAAACCGATCCGACTAACCAAGCAGCAAAGATGACGCAGAGCAAAGCAGCGCCGAAGGGCGGTCTCGAGGGGGTGACAGCGGCGGATTCCGCCATCGGCAAGATCGATGGAGCCATCGGGGATCTTCGCTACTGCGGTTACCAGATCAGTGACCTCGCAGACCACTCGGACTTCGTCGAGACCACCTGGTTGCTGTGGCACGGAGAGCTTCCGACCCAGGCCCAGCGCGACCAGCTCGAGAAGGACCTCAGCGCCCAGCGCGAGTTGCCGGCGGTGGTCATGGACACCTTGCGGGCGGTTGCCGACAAGCAGGGGCCGATGGATGCCCTTCGCACGGCAGTCTCTCTCCTCTCTGTGGATGACGTGGAGGGTGGTGATGCGGATCGTGAGGCCAACCTGCAGCGGTCCGTGCGCATCACCGCCCGGATTCCGACCATCGTCGCCGCATATGATCGGTTGCGTAGTGGCCAGGAGCCCATCGCGCCGAACCCGTCCTTGGGTCACGCGGCCAACTTCCTCTACATGCTCAATGGCACCGAGCCCGACGCCGAGACCGCCAAGATGCTCGATGTCTGCCTGGTGCTGCACGCCGAACACGGCTTCAACGCATCGACCTTCGCTGGTCGGGTGACCACGGCGACCCTGAGCGACATCTACTCAGCGGTCACGTCCGCAGTCGGCACTCTCAAGGGTCCGCTGCACGGTGGCGCCAACACCGCGGTCATGAACACCCTTCTCGAGATCGGCAGCGTCGACGATGTCGAGGTTCACCTGGACGGTCAGCTGGCCCGTGGCGAGAAAATCATGGGCTTCGGCCACCGCGTCTACAAGGTCATCGACCCCCGAGCGCTGATCCTGAGGAAGTTCGCCGCGCGCCTCGCCGAGATCAAGGGTGAGCCAAAGTGGTACGCCATGTCCGAGAAGCTCGAGCAGCTGATGAAGGCCCGCAAGGGCATCGACATCAACGTCGACTTCTACTCGGCCTCGACCTACTACTACATGGGTATCAAGCCGGACCTGTTCACTCCAATCTTCGCCATCAGTCGAATCAGCGGCTGGTTGGCCCACGACCTGGAGCAGTACGCCAACAACCGCCTGATCCGACCCCGCGCGAACTGGGTCGGTCCCGATGCTCGGGAATACACGCCGATGAGCGAGCGCTCCTGACCCGATCCCGCGCCATTGCCCATGCGCCGGATCTTCATCGGTGACATCCACGGCTGCCTTGGTCCACTCGAGGACCTCCTGGCAGCCGTTTCTTATGTACCTGGCCAAGACCAGCTCTTCCCGGTCGGGGACCTGGTCAACAAGGGTCCTTCCAGCATGGGCGTGCTGCGTTTGCTCATGCTCGAGGGTGCGCAATGTGTGCTCGGCAATCACGATCTCGCCTGGCTGCGGCGCGGGCGGATCGAAGACCCCCAGGCCGAGGCCTGGCTCCGCGCCCAGCCGATGGCACGAGTGCTCCTTGACATCATTGTGATCCACGGGGGCCTGCACCCTCGCTGGAGCGAAGCGGACCTGTCGAACCTGTGCGACCAGGACGCGGACTACGCCGCCAACCTGCGCTACTGCGACAGCGAGGGCAACCGCCCCGCGGAGGACTGGCCACCACCACCGGCTCCCTTCCGGCCCTGGCATGAGTTCTACGCAGGATCCAAGACCGTGGTCTTTGGCCACTGGGCTCGCCAAGGTCTGCTGCGCCGGGATCGACTGGTCGGTCTCGACACGGCCTGCGTCTACGGTGGCCAGCTCAGCGCCTGGATCGCGGAGGAGGATCGCATCGTCCAGGTGCCGGGCCTCTAGTCCATCGGAGCGATCCCGCCGACCAACTCATGGACCCGGGGTCGAAGTCGATCCGCCAGCTTCTCATTAGCGTATGCGACAAAACCGACGTTGCTGACCAGGTCCAGCGGCGCATCCAGGAGCCCCCCCAGGGGATTCTCAACCACCACTCCTGCCTGGGTCGCGACCAGGGCGCAGCACAGGTCGTAGGGCTTGGAGCAGAGACCCCCGTCGATGCCCAGAGCGCGGTAGACCTGAGGGCGGCAGTCGAGGACGAAGCGGTCCCGTCCGAGGCAGAGTTCGGCAAGCATGCCACCCGAGGAAATGTACTGGTCGGCGTAGATCTCTGCCTTGTCCGGATTCCAGCCGCCCAGCTCTTCCTGAAACAGGCGCTCGGCGAGGTGCGCCAGCTGCCGCTTGCCCCCCGGAAAGTAGTCGACCACCGTCGCGAAGCCGTGGCGTAGGTCTTCGCGAGTGCTCGGACTGAGGCGGAGCGGCTGCTCGGTGCCACGGACCAGGTCTTGTCGGCAAGCCTGGGTTGCCCGACCTCGCTCCGCCCACAACTGGTCGCTGAGCTGCTGGCGGCTGTGGGGGAGCTCGGTCATCACCGCGTGGCTGATGTCGCGCAGCCTGGTCTCCGTCCCCTTCTCCGGGGCGACTGCGGCCAGACTCCAGGCGCTGCGCTTGTCGAACATCAGTCCGCGACTGCCATCGACGGGATCGAGGATGAGCACGAACTCCGGTGATCCCCTGCCGAGGATGCGGCCCTCTGGCTCCAGCCCCTCGCACAGCACCCGAAAGCAGTGTTGTCGCGCCCAGTCCTCCAGGAAGGGCAGTATGCACTCCTCGGCTGCCAGGTCGATGGCGAAGATGGTGTCCCCCTCCTCATCTCGGGCCACCGCAGCGAGATGGGCATCCTGCTGGCTCTGCAGTTTTTGCCACAGCAGCTTGCGTAGCCCTTCCTGCAAGGACCTGAGTCGGGTGATGATGTCGTTTGGGTCGGGCATGGGGAGCCGGGGTCTCACTCGAGCACTGGATGGGAATGATGTGCTCGGGCGGGGGCGCTGGGGTTCTTCGAGCGGCAGGTTGAGCAGATCATTCCCATCCAGTCCTTGAAGTAATCGAGTCTCGACCTCTAGGTTGCGCCCTTGGGGCCCTTAGCTCAATGGTTAGAGCAGTCGGCTCATAACCGATTGGTTGCTGGTTCGAATCCAGCAGGGCCCACCAGCACTGTCTCTCGGCCGCATTCCTGGCGGAATTCTCTCCGGTTGGAGCTGCCTCCGGTCGAAGACCCTGGCATGGCCGTCTCTCCGAACATCGAAGAGCTCGACAACCTGCGTCTACTTCAAGACCTGTTGCGCTCGCGCCTGCCCCTCTCGGTAGACGGGATCCCCGCCGAACTCGACGAGATGCCCAGTATCGACCTGATCCTCCGTGATCTGGCGGCCGAGGAGCTGCCTGAGTCGAGTGGGATGGACGAGCGGGTCGCTACGGGGCCGCACAAGGGCTGATCGACTGTCACCTCAGTCCTCGGCCTGCGGCGGCTTGAGGTCTTCGAATCCGGACATCCCCATGAGGCTGTCCAGGTCCCGTTCGTCGGCGAGGTGCTTGCGGAAACTCGGGTCTATGCCGCAGGCCACGGTGAGTTGATCCAGTGCTTGTTCGGGCTGTCCGAGCAGGGCCAGGTAGCAGCCCAGGTTGAAGTGGCCGATCGCGCTGCGGGGCTGGCGGCCGATCAAGCGGCGCATGACCTGGGCTGCTTCCTCCAGACGATCCAGCCGCTTCAGGCACCAGGCTTCGGTGACGTCACAGGCTTCTGCGTCGTGGCCGAAATCGCGCAGTTCGTTGAGATCGTCCAGCGCCTCCTGATACCGAGCCAGGTCCACGTGCGCACGAACCCGCAGCATCAGCAACGCCGGTCGGGCTCCGGGGATCTTTGCCAGCTGCTCGAGCTTGCGCAGGGCGTGTGCGGGGCAGCCGAACTCCAGCCAACCCTCGATCTCCACGGTGAGGCGAGTAGCGTGTTTGGGGACCTCGATCACGGCGCGGAGTTTCGGCAGAGGCAGCCAAGATGACAAGTCAGGCCAGGCCGTGGCTGGCGAGGAAGCGCATCAGGCGGTCCATCACCGTGTCAACGTCCTCGTTCAGGCTGTGGCTGCCACCCTCGAGTAGCCAGCACTCCTTGTCCTGGTGGGGGACGGCGGCGCAGAACGCGGTGCTGAGTTTGCTCGGGACAGTCTGATCAGCCAGGCCATGGGCCATGAACAGTGGCATCTGCAGCTGTGCTGGCAAGCTGGGTTCGTCGTAGCGGCTGGCGTCTTCGAGGGTTGCCTGATCGAGGAAGACGACCTCCTCGTCGGCCCGTCGCAGGGGGAAGGGCCTTTGCTGGGCCGCCGCTGCCGCCATCAGCGGGATGAAGCCCAGGGCGGGCGACAGCAACGCAAGGGCTGGGACCTTGTCCGGTGTCGTCGCAGCGGTCCAGGCGGCGGCGAGTCCGCCCATGCTGGATCCGACCAATACAGCGGGGCCGACCTTGGCGAGCACGCAGCGGGTGTCGGTGATCAGGTCGCTGATGGTGAGGCTCTCGAGCTTGCCACCCGAGTCGCCGTGGCCCCGGAAATCGAAGCAGGCGAAGCCCAGCCCGGCTGCTTCGGCCTGGGCCTGCAGGGCGGAGCTCTTGCAGCCGACCCGGGTCGAGGTCATGCCGTGGAGAAAAACCAGGCACGGGGCCCGCCCCGGCAACCAATCGACAGCGAGCTCGGCACTGTCCTCCGGGTTGGGGCGAAGGCGCAGGCTCTGCAGCCCGCCCACCTCAGATCGGCTCGACGTGGTCGATGCGCAGTTCGTGGGTGGTGCCGCCCATTTCCAAGCTGGTCACCTGGCCGGGTCGCATGCCGAGCATGGCCTGGCCCAGGGGAGCCTTGTAGTTGAGGATGTCGTCGTTGGTGACATCCCAGGGGCCCAGCAAGCGGACGCTGCGCTCGGTGTCGTCGGTCAGGTCGGTGTAGGTCACTTTGGTGCCAGGGGCGACGGTCTCGGTGGGGATGGTCTGGTCCTCGATCAGCTTGGCCCGGCTCAGCTCGTCGTTCATGGTCTCGGCGCGCCCGGTGAGATTGCGCTGCTCTTCCATCGCTGCATCCCACTCGCTGTTCTCGCTGAGGTCGCCGTGCGATGCAGCGACGCCGATCGCCTCGGAGTTGGCCGGGATCTTCTCTTCGACCAGGACCCGGTACTCCTCTTTCTGTCGCTCCAGCCCCGCCGAGGTGACGTAGTTGAAGTCGAGTTCCCAGAAGGGCTTCTCCGGCTTGGCGATGATCTCCGGGTAGCGCTTGGCAACGGTGCGCAGGATCAGGTTGCTGACCTCCTGTGGGAAGTCGGAGCCGCCACGCTCGGTGATGCCGTAGTAGGCGGCGCAGTCTTCCTTGCTGATGCCCTCGAGGATCCGCGCCAGGAACTCGCGGCGGCCGGTGAGCAGGCTACTGACCCGGGTCAGCAGGCGGCCCTTGGCCACGTCGCCCTTGCGGTCCTCGGTGAGGGTGCGCAGCAGGTGCATCAGCACCCGGCCGACGGTGGTCAGGTCCGGACAGCCTTCCTGGCCTTCAAAGTGCCCGTCCGCATACATGCAGCCCATCAGGTAGCTGAGCATGGGGTGGCGGCGGGGGTAGGGCGCCACCGTCTCCCAGTGCTCGAGGCAGAGGTGGGCCTGCTTGGCTTCGATGAGGCGGTCGGTGAGCTTCTCGACGATCCCGGCGCTGAATCGCGGCAGCTGCTTGGCGCAGGTTGCGGCCCAGTTGTCGCCGAGAGCCTCGTGGATCAGTTCGATCGCGTGGTCCTTGGCCTCCTGGGTAGAGAGCTTCTCGATGTTCTCCGGAACGAAGGTGTCGTCCTCGTGCAGCAGGATGCGCAGCTCTTCGGCGGGGGTGACTGAGGTCTGGCGGCCGTGCTCGGCGAGTAGCAGGATGCCGTCCAGCAACTGTGCCGGATTCGCCTCCTGCTCGCCGGTCGCTGCCTTGTTCAGGGCCTCTTCGATGACTTCCTGGGCCAGGTCGATGATCGTATTGGTGGCGCCTTCGTCATGGCAGCGTCCCAGGTAGTTGCGACAGATCTCGATGGCATTGCCGAGATCGTCGGCGAAGCGCACTTCGTTGCGTGCCTCGTCACCGAGTCCCAGGGGCTTCTTGCGGAGCACGAACACCGGACGGGTGGTGCTGCCCTCGACTTGGATCCAGGGGTCGTGAGCCGCTGCGGCCTTGGCCTTCTTCCAGAACGTGTTCCACTTCTTGGTGGGGATGACCGAAGGGGTCAGGCTCTCCTTGACCTTGGTGCTGGTGATCTTGCCGCGGAACAGCTTGGCGGCGAGACGGATCAGCTCCGATGGAGACTCCGCGGCCAGTTCTTCCAGCTTGTCCTTGGCCAGGATGCGCATCGCCCGCAGGTCGTCAGAGGGCAGGGGTTTCATCGACTCGATCGCCGCCTGGAGGGGGATCTCCCGAGCCCTGCCGTTGACGAAGTCGATCACCAGCTCTCCGGTGTCGTTGCGGAACTCGGTGACCATCCCTTCGCCCCAGCCGGCTGGATGGAACACCACGTGTCCCTTGGTGAAGCGCCGGAACTTTTCGTATTCGGCCAGGCTGTCGGCGGTGAGGTGCTCGGAGCTGAGCCGGGCCATCTCGCGGATCTGCCCGTACCAATCCTCGTTGCCGTCCTGTTTCTCGATGTACTCGAACAGACGTTGGGCGAGTTTGTCGTTGTGGGCGCCGCGTTGCACCAGGGTGGAGATCAGGGCCCGGGCGTCGACGGCCCGGTCCTTGCCGTCGAGGGCGTCCGCCATCTCCTGGGTGAGGCTCAGCGCCTTTCCAGGTAGATCGGCGCCGCAGAGGGCCTCGACGACCTGGCAGTATGTGGTCACATCTCCTGGGCTCGCAGCCGCTTCAGTCCAGGCCTGCTCCAGGGCGGAGATGTCGTTGGAACGGACGAGTTGGACGAGGTCTAGATGGGCCAAGGGCGGTGCGGGAAATGGGAGAGAACCGGAAAAGGGCGCAGGACGATAGCCAGCGCCCAGGCGCAGTCCAAGACCTTCCTCAGGGGGTGAGGAGGAAGTTCCGCGACCCCCCGCTCCAGCCGCGAGGAGCCCCTCCGAGTGGGGTGTCGAGCCGTGCCTCGGCGGAGTTTCGACGGAGCCCCGCGGCTCGTCAGCGAGGTTGGGTCGTTCTTGTGACCGGGTGTCCTCAAGCGGCCCGGTTCGTCGTTCTGATCGGCCCCGATTCCCAGGCTCAGTCGGCGAGTCGGTTGATCAGGGTGCCCAGATCGGTGGTCACGCTGGACTCGTCGTAGGCCGCCGGGGAGATCAGGTCCAAGACGTCCTCGGGGGCCACGAAGATGACGTAGAACTCTGCGCCATACTTCTTTCGGAAGGCGATGATCTTCTCCAGGATGCTCTCGTCGACCTCCTCGATGCACTCCAGGACAACGGTCTTGCCGCCGCGGCCGCGGCCGCGAAGCACCACCAGTGGGGCGTAGGCGGCGACCACCTCGTCCTTCACGGGCACCTCGAAGTGTCTGGGAGAGTGGCTGTGGGTCAGGCCGGCCCGGGACAGCAGGTCACAGAGGGTCTGCTCCAACTTGCTGCCGAGCAGGCGGCCGCCGCAGCGGCCGAAGCCCAGGTTGCGCAGGCCACCGGCTAGCAAGGGGTCATCGTCATCGAGCCCCGCCATGGTCCGGGGGCTCTGGGCGATCTTCCGCGCAGAGACCTTCTCGCTGCTGGCCTTCTTCTTGTTCTTGCGCGGGCTCTTTGGGGATTGGCTCGTTGTCACGGCGATGTTGGACCCGAGGTCTGAACCGTCGGGAGCTTGGAATGGGTTGAGGGATGGCGTCGCTGCGTCGCCGCAGAACCGGTCGGGAAGGGGTCCTGGGACGGCGAAGGGCGGAATACTAGCAGGGAAATCACGGGCGGACAGGGGCGCCTGTCACCGGGGTTGGTGCCGTGGCCCGCAAGGACCGGCGGCAAGGCTCAAGTGCCCCGGGGATTGCGGTCGAACCCGAGGGAAGCGAGAGGAGTAACGATGTCGAATGAGTCGAATTTGCACGCAGTTCTGCCCCGGGTGCTGTCCCGCGACCCCGAACCTGTGGACCTGGCCCTGGCCCGGGACCTGATCGCCAGCTGCGAGGAGGAGCACATCCTCCAGCGCCTGGCCGGAGCGGAGGCCGGCGTCCTGCGCGAGGCGGCGATCCAGCGGTTGCTGCAGCTACAACCAGATCAGGTCGAGCACCATCTGTTGCTCCATCAACATCTTCTGTCCGTGCATCGGCACGAGGACGCCGCGCTGGCGCTCGATGCCGCCGAGCGGCTGGCGCCCCGGGAGCTCCGCATCATGCGAGCCCGGCTGGCGCTGCACGCCCGGGATGAGCCGGCGGCTCTGTTGGCCCTGGCCAAGTCCTACCTGCCTCGCTACGGCTCGGATCCCATCCTCGGGATGGTGGTCGTGCGCTGCGAAAAGGCTCTCGAGCGGGCCGCACAAGCCGCCCCCACCGAGCCCCAGGTCGAGCTGCCTCGGGCCCCGGAGCCCGACGCGGAGCCCTGGGAATCGGCGCAGGGAGATGACTGGCTGCGACCCCAGCGCCCGGATCCGGCGCGGATTCAGAGGGTCTTGGGCAATGCGCCCCAGCGTGAACCCGACCCCCGCCGCCGTCGCCAGCAGCCGCCCCGCCAGCGGATCGTCCTGCCGGTGGTCGGACCGGAACAGGCTGACGCAGATCTCTGATTCGGGCCCGGGGCGTCTGGCACCGTCGGCTGAATCGTGGATCATGCCGGCCGATCCATGCGCACCCCCTTGCCCCTCCTCATCTTGGCTCCTCTGTTCTTCACCGCCTGCGGTGGTGGAGGCCAGCCGATCAAGGCAGATCTGGGCGGTGGCGAGACGCGGCGTTTTCAGTTGGGTCCGGCCGGGGGGCTGATCCGGGGTGACGGCCCGCTGGCCAACTTCGAGCTCGAGATACCCGCCGGTGCCCTGGGTCAGCTGACCACCGTGAGCCTGTCGGTGGGTGATGCGATCTCTCTGCCCGCATCGGCGGCGGTGACCGCGACCGCCGAACTGCACCTGGTGCCGGATCCCGGGCCGCTACGCAAGCCGGCAGCCCTGCGTTGGCGCCTGGACTGGCCCGCCACGCGCCCGGTGGGTGACCTGTTGGTGGCCGGCCGGATGCCCGAGGGCGCGGCCACCTTCGGCGGTGAGCAGATGACCCCGGTCCTGGCCGCTGACCTGGGCAGCTACGACCGGCCCTTGCGCACCTTCTCCGCTGAAATCGGCCGACTCGGCCCCCTGCAGGTACGCGCCAGCGAGACCACCCGCGCACTCGAAGATGCCCAGCAACTGCTCGACCTGGCCCTCGGCGAGCTCGGGCGGCTCAGTGACGGGGGGCTGATCGCTGCCGGCCGACGACTCGACGAAGCCCTGCGGGCCGACCCCTTTTTCCCCGCCGGGCGGTTCCTGCGGGCCCTGACCCGCCTCGCGGTCTGGGGCAACGACCGCGGGGACACCGGGCCGGGGATCCAGAGTCTGGGCGAAGCGCTGCAGGGCCTGGGTCTCGATCTGGCCCAGAAGTCCCTCCTGCGCCGGGCCACGGAGGGCGACTGGCCGGTCCGGCTACGGCCGCTGCACCGACCGCCGAGCCTGGTCGAGCTGCTCGACTTCCTCGGTCCCTCCCTTCGTGCAGTGGCCCAGGCCGGCATCGACGACCTCAATTACGTCACGACTGCCAAAGCCCTCGAGTTGGAAGTACCGGCCGCGCTCGCCGGTCTCGCCGGGATCCGGCAGGTCGATGCCGCGGACCTGCACCTGCTGCGCGGTGCCTTGGGCACTGTGCTCGGTTTGCTCGGGCAGCTGGAGGCCATCGACCTGCGCGCCGACCCCGGGGTGTTCAGTGGTGCCTCGCCCCGCCCTGCGAGTCTGCAGGCCTGGTTGGCGACCAATCCCTCGTTTGCCAGGCCGCTAGGGGTTGCGCCTCCGGGCCTGGCCGAGGTCTGGGCCCGAGCCCTGCTCGATCTCGCCACCGGCCTGCAAGCCCTGATCGCCGAGACTGATCCCCAGGCAGACGACCTGCTCGTGTTCGCCGCCGGGTTTGATCGGCAGCAACAAGATCGTTGGCTGCTCAATCTGCAACGGCTGTACGAAGGACTGCGCGCCGCGACTCCGGCGAGCCTCGACCTGGCCGGTCGCGCCGCTCTGGCAGTGGACCTCGGCGCCCTGCAGCGCGGTGGGCTGGACTTACGGGGCGGCTTGCCACGCATCGATGGGTTCTTGCCTCTGGCCGGCACCCTGGGCGATCCGAGCCTCGGCGGGTTGTTCCCTGGCCTCGACCAGGACAGGGCGGCCCGGCTCTATCACCTGGTCAGCGACCATCGCCCCCCGGAGGTGGCCAGTCTGGTCGTCGACGGCCTGACCGGTGACTGGCCCTCGGCAGCCGAGGCTCTGCAGCCGGTGGATCCTGCTGCGGATGTCTCAGGGCTCCCGGGGCTCGACTTGGGGCGGGTGTTCGTCGCCCGGCGAGGTGATGCGCTGGTGCTGCGCTTCGATCTCCACGAAGGTGGTTTCGGTAGTCCTGACGGTCAAGAAAACGTCTACGAATTTACTCTGCGCCCGGCTCGGGATGATGCCCTGGTGGCCGGTGCCCACCACCAGGTCGAGGTCTGGCATGACGGCGCGTCCTGGCAGTTGCGCGGCCGTCGCGATGGGAGGGACATCGCACTGCGCTCCGAGGTGGCCAGTGCCGGGTCCGTCCTGGAGTTGTCGGTCAACCGCTTCGACCTGCTGCGCCCTGACGAGCCGCGGCGGGCCTGGGTGCTGCGGGCCTTCGCCTCTGGTATGCGGAGCAAGCCGCTCCGCGAGGCCACGGATCGCAGCAGGCGGATCTTGTTGCGCTTCTAGGACTCCCGGATGATCCACCTGGTCACAGCCGCAGTGCCGATGCTGCTGGTAGGGGTGCTGGCCCTGGTCTGTCTGTGGTTGCTCCCCGACACCCCGGTGGCAGGTGGTGAAGCGATGGGTATCCAGCTACAGGCCAGCCAGCTGCAGCGACCGGCTGGTCCTGATCAACTGGGATTCTCCGCCGAGTCGGCCGAACTCAGTGATCCTGGCGGGGCGGCCATTCAGCTCGCCGCCGCGACCCGGGCCCTACGTCTCCAGCGGGTTCGGGTGGAGCTTGGTGGCGGCCTGGTGCTGCGGGCTGTTCGGGGAAGCTGGACGGCAGACCTGCTGCGTCTGGAGGGAGGTGTCGAGATTCACGACAGCTCGCCCCGTCTGTTCGCCGGGCGTGTCGACATCGTCGGCACCCGGCTGCGTTTCCCCGGGCAGCTGCGGCTGCACAAGGACGGGCGACGCCAGATCTTGCAGGGCGCCGACTGGTCGCTGGCCGAGCTGTTGGCGCGCCTGCGCTGACTATCTACCGACAAGCGCGGCTGGGCCTCAAGGCGCGCTCCGGTGCGGACGACAACATTGGAGAATCCGGCCAGGGATCTGGGAGACCCACCACATGATGGACG
>WURV02199253.1:0-11767 GCA_011762755.2 Epimenia babai
TTGCTGTCTCGGTGCTATCTAAGGCTATCATATAGATATATTGCTGTCTCGGTGCTATCTAAGGCTATCATATAGATATATTGCTGTCTCGGTGCTATCTAAGGCTATCATATAGATATATTGCTGTCTCGGTGCTATCTAAGGCTATCATATAGATATATTGCTGTCTCGGTGCTATCTAAGGCTATCATATAGATTTATTGCCCATCATCATCATTATCATCTACATTCACAAGTCGGTTTTACTATTACTTTAACAGTGGGGCTGTTTTACATGATAGAGTTTTTCCATCTCATTCTGTTCAGTGCGAAGTCATGATTGATATCCATGTCTCTCACATCACCTCTACTTACCTCATCTCATATCTTCCTAGGACACCCTCGCGCTTGACTTCCACAGAGAGCTCTTTATTCTTCTTACCCAATAGCCAATTACAGTGGTTTGGCCCTTGTCCCATTCACTCAAGGACAAGGGCCAAACCACTGTAATTTTCTTAAAGAAGATACACAATCAGAAATGGAAGTCAAACCCTGATGGTAAATCTCTGAACTCCACTGAAGTCTCTACTGCAAACTCAAGGCCTATCTCTCGCCGCTATATAGGATCACACTTCTGACGCACTTTCCACCTTGCGAGAAGTGAGACTTGCCTAGATGTGAGAATTGGCAAGATTTCTTTGAATTTTTCCATCGACTTCTTATTCTAGCCGCTGAAATTACACCCACGTCACCCCCAGCACTTCCCATATCTCCTAAAAAGCAAAGCAGAATTTTTTCACAACTTTGGGATTATCGTTATTAACTAGGTCCTTCAGTAGTCCAAGTGGTAACGGCTGTCTAATTTAAATTCCATTAATTGCTTTAATATGCTCCAATCATCTTGTTGTTGTTACTAGTCGCGTTGATACAGATAGAACTTCTTTGTAAAATCATAAGATCGGCATCGTTTTTCAGGAGCTCGAGAAGAAGGTCAGTATGACGACGCCATTCAAAAACATGAAACAAATGTTGATGAAGAAGAACGACCAGATCAAGTCATTGCGCCAGAGACTCGCTAAGTTAGTACTGGGGGAGAGGGGGGGTCCCTCCAGTTAGACAGGTTCACAGGCTGTAAGGTAATCATTAAAACACAACTGCACAATCGTGAATAGAAATGCTGAAACAATAAAAGTTTTTTTAGTTTTTTACTTCAGATATTAGATTATTTTGAAAGACTGTGAAATGAGATTTTAGTGATTTATAGTGCCTTTTTAACACATGGCTATCAAAGACACTTTACAATTCACGTTTTCTATCATTCACTAGAAATACAAGGAATACAGTTCAAAATCGAACTCAGTATTCCATAAATGAGTCGAAAATAAAATAGACATATATAGTAAAACTGACTACTTCAACTTGACTTCCGCACGGTTTTCAATGGGTGAAAAGTCAAAGAAACGAACTTCATTGATTTTTTTTAGTCCTTTCGTGTATATTTTCGCGATCCTTTGACTTTGGCAAATGTTAAAAAGATTTTGGAAATTGCGAACAGTAGGTATAAGGGTGCATGGGCAGTCATGTTGGTCTAATTTATGGTAAGCGTGATCAAATTAAGGCACCGCCTTATATTTATTACATGCATGCTTTCGCATAAACACCATGCTTGATCACCTGAAGCGTAGTGTTTATGAGTGGTTTTATTACACGCAAGCTTTCGCATAAACACCATGCTTGATCACCTGAAGCGCAGCGTTTATGAGTAGTTTTATTACACGCAAGCTTTCGCATAAACATCATGCTTGATCACCTGAAGCGCAGTGTTTATGAGTGGTTTTATTACACGCAAGCTTTCACATAAACACCATGCTTGATCACCTGAAGAGTAGTGTTTATGAGTAGTTTTATTACACGCAAGCTTTCACATAAACACCATGCTTGATCACCTGAAGCGCAGTGTTTATGAGTAGTTTTATTACACGCATGCTTTCACATAAACACCATGCTTGATCACCTGAAGAGTAGTGTTTATGAGAAAACTTGTGATAGAAGTACTTAGCAGGTTTGATGATGAATCTTGGCGAATTGTTTACCTCAATCCATATACAAGATTAATTGTATACATAGTAATAAGTTTTAACCTGATTTGTTTCCTTAAATTAACCTCCCATTGTTCCTATTCCAGTATTGCGCCCAGGGTGTCGTAATAGGATTCACTAAGATACTTTTATCATCTCTATTGGGTGTAGGGGGAACTACTTGGTGAAGGGAGGTGTTCGTAATATTAACAGATGTCAACTGTCAGTTGGTTATACCGTGCTTATGCATACTAATTTGAAATGTCTTTGTCTGTGTTGTAGATATGAGGAACCGGATGACTGACGGTGGGGGTGGGATCAGTGTGCATCAATATCACAGTGGAAGTACTACCGTGAATCAAGGCTGTGATAATTTACACCGTATTGCTTTAAGTAGGCTGTGTTTTTCTGCGGATCAGTCTCGTATGCAGCTACCGTGTTACAGTTAATGCGGGGGCGATACAGAGGATGTAGTTGTTTTATTGTCAAGGCGGGTGTGTTACAGTGAATATAGGTGTGTTTCAGTGGATGCAGGTGTGTTACAGTGGTTTTCAGGTGTGTTATGATCGATGCAGGTGTGTTACAGTAGATGAAGGTGTGTTATTGTCAAGGCGGGTGTTACAGTTGATATAGGTGTGTTGTATATGCAGGTTTGTTACCATGGTTACAGGTGTGTTATGGTCAATGCAGGTGTGTTACAGTAGATGAAGGTGTGTTATGGGCAACGTAGGTGCATTATGAGCAATGCAGGTGTGTAACAGCGGATGCAGGTGTGTGTTATGGTGGATGCAAGAGTGTTGCAGTCAATATGGGTGTGTTTCATTCTATACCAGCATGTTACATTTGATGACGGTATGTTACAGTCAATGCAGCTGTATTGCGTTTGACGCACGCGTCTTACGGTCGATGCACATGTGGTTTTTTTTTCATAGGAGTGTGGCCTAAATTTTCACGGTTACATTATGCAAAATGTCGGAAATTGATCGGCATTAATCGAAAATGCACCGTCACGGCTGATTATTGCACTGGGCCCACACGTAGCAGAAAATATGATGTAACAATTTCATTGGACCATATTGACTATTAAAATATGCATGAAAATTGGATTCGTTCCATTTATTGAGTTACCACGCTTTACTTATCTATTTTTCTCACAGAAACCATTTATAATCCTCTGAGTAACATTTGGTGTGCCACACCAGTGTCTTACTCCCTCAGCATGTGATTCAATATTTGAAAATACAAAAATTTGATCGTGTTTTTCCCCGCGATTTATATACCGTACATCAGAGATTCCGTCCATATATCATGCACTGAATATTGTATCGTAATATATTATTTATAGCATTGTCACTGTGTGATGTATAATTCTGCATTGTAAAATCTATTAACGTATTTGGCTTTCAAATAAATATTTAATCTTATATACTGTATTTAATGTTATTTTCTATTAAGTACATAGGTCTATTTTGGTTTTAGTGAACAAACGTAATAATATATATATTATTGGCTGGTAATTTGAGCTCAGTAGTACTATAGCTCATGAGCTATTCTAATCGGACTTTACGTCCGTCCGTCCGTCTGTCAATCCATCCGAAGTTAATATTTTTTCCCCTTTTTTTTCTGGTTTTTCTTAATAACTGTTTTTTTTCATAAAGGCTTCCCATTTCACATTCATTGTCTGTGAAATGGCTTTATTGACATCTGTTTCAGGGGATTATTAGGTAATAAAGGAAGGTAATTATACATCGATATGTAGAGTTTTTGTATCAACACATTTTGTCTTTAATGGTGGAGGTTGGTTATTTAACTAATGTCCATTCTAGTGTGGTCGGATTTAAATTCCTAAAGAAATTCAAAAACAAAGAGGCTCATACTAGGGTTTCAACTTTTCTGAAATATCCCATTGACTGTTTGTCATCCAACTTTGACATTTGAGCCAAATGCTTTATTATGGTTTTTATATCCAGCTGAGCGTTTTTAGGTTTCATTGGCCTCTACTTTCAATTAAACCATGAAATGTTTCTAGTTATACCAGTATTTAGTTCATACAAAAATAATTTCATCTTATCACATTTATATGCATTTTATTTTCACAAATAAATGATTTCGAAAATGACATTATGTGTAACAGTTTCATGCATTACAATACCTAATTATTTCTTAGTTATAGGCCAACTGCGTTTTAATTATTGATATTTTGTGATGTCAATAAAATGTTAGAACATTATTGTTTTCCTGGCTTATTTATTTCGTGGAGAGGCTGATATGACGGACAACCAGAAAATATTAACACCGAAAAGATAATCCACATAAGGTAACGCTAGAGCCAATAGACCTAGGCCTACATAAACAAGAAAACGTGTCGTGTATTTTATTTAGATACATAGTAATATTTTGTATAAATACTTAAATTAGGCCGAATTAAAATATGTTCATCATGGATGGCAAAAAATGGTCAAATCCAGCGACATCACGAATAAGCTTGTCTCCTATCGCCCCTCCCCTTCATAATATGTCGTGGTAATTTCATAATATGTACGACAGATTATATAGAATTGTGCGTTCTATTGTATGTAAAATGTAATTGCCTACTCTACCGTAAATATCTAATTGCTGCGAAATATGAGCGAGAAATATAGAATATCTTATCTTAAGGATTGTTATCAATGAAAAAGTTGCCTTTTAGTACAAATAAACGGGCAGTTCTCGTTAGCACGTGCCAAACGCCATTGTAACTGTTAACGATGCGCCAAAATTAATATTTAAAAACCGTCAACGAAGTGGTTCGTTATTTATAGGTTTATATCAGACAGAAAATATCGTACCCAACATGTCTGTCCATAAGTAAAATAGAAAGAAAATATAACTTAATGTAACTTCAACGGACATAAGCTAATCAAGGACCACAGTGAATAGCGTTCTATTTCAATGATTACAAATACTACAAACGTATAAAAAGTCAGAACTCATAAATACATTCATAAGGCCCTTCAGCGATCGCTCGAAACGACATCCGCTGGAGGAGTAACATGACTTACGCCGCAGAACATCAAAAGCAGGTATACATATACAAATGCAAATATAGGTCGCTTATAGTACATCGTTTGGGCAAACCAAAAACATTCTAATGGCCTTGTTGTAGGCCACCTTTAATTTATCGTAGACCGACCTATTGTAACTTACTCATAGATTTTCCTTTTACATATTGGTGCTGTAAACCATGAATAGCTTCCGCGTTATAGAAATCGAGCAGTGCTTAAATTTTCTTATCTTATTATTTGCACGAATAAGTAAGGACCTATTCTCCCTCTGCACATCCTCTTTATCCAGGCAGCTCTCAAATAATCACCCCTAAGTACTTGTACTTTTTCACATACTCAAGACGACGATTCCAAGAAATATATACGCTCTCACATTTCATCTCGTGGCAAAACCTTTAGCTGTAGCCAATAGAACCACAGATTTATCACCATTAAACTTTATATCATACTCATAAGCATATTTATCACATATTTTCAACAATTTCTATAGACCGGCTGCACAAGGGCTTATAATCACCATGTCAACAGCATAAAACAAATGGTTAAAGCAGCTCCCATTATATACGCAACATTTACTATTGGTTGAAATACGACTTTATTGGTCGATATACGCAGCCAAAAAATCGGTGACAAGACCCCACCCTGCTTTACACCATATTTGACAGTAAAGAAATCAGTGGTTACTCCATTCCATCATATTCTAAAGTATTGCTCTCTATACCAGTGCACAATAATTTTTTGAGACATCTAAGAAGGACACGTAAACTTTGCCACCATTCCTTCGATAATAATCGAGCAAAAAGACGCACTGGTCTGTTGAGTGACCTGGATTAAACCTGAATTGGTTGTGTGATGTACATAAATGCTATTCAATCCGTCATAAAATAATTAGAGCTGTAACGCAGATGCTCAGCTTGAAGGCCATCTAGTCATGCAGCTTCACGTGACTTCAATTTTGACATTATTTCGCAATCGTAAAAGAATTACAGCAGTGTCAAACTGGTAGTTAACCAGAGGATAAGCTAAGACGCATTTTTTCAAAGATTCATTGTTGATACAGTCGAGGATACTGTCAAAATGGGCTGTCCACATATCAGCCATGCCCCTATCATCAGACACGCTTTCCACCGTATTTAGTAACAACACATGTTGCACAGATTTCAAATCAGTTATGTTGCACAGACTTCAAATCTGGGCAGGCAATGTAAGTTGGATGAGCCCCGTGACTGAAACACAGCTGCGAGTCTCTGACATCGACCTGTCTATCAACTTCATTTCATGATTTTGTTATCCATCCTATCCCTTAAAAATAATGTCGTTTTATCTGATGTTTTGAATGATTGTTACGTAAATTATTCATCAAGTTAGTTAACTATTTTCCTCCTTAACTTTTTATGGGTAACTGTATCTGTAGCAAAATAAAAAAAACATTCAAGTTGAAATCAACTGGTTTAATATGCAAATATCTGCAATATGAAATGTAAAATTTACGATCATAATCATAACTACAACACCAATTCGAAATTGAAATTTTTGCTTGTACTGTACTTTTTCGTGAGTCGTCACATACTGTTCTTTATGCAGTTTTAAAGTTGTGATGTTTAAAACTTCTCAAAAAGTTAAAAAATCTTAATATCGCGAATGTAAATAAATTGCCAAAGTCGTGAAATTAAAACATATCTCATTCTCGTACACTTTGAGTGCTTATGTGGTTAGGATAAAAGTATGACAGTATTTGTCGTTCGCGATAAGCACCCAAGAGTTCAGGCTGGCGTCAGTTTTTACTGCGATTGATATCGAGATTTGACGAGACGGACATTCAAAATGGCGGCTTCAGGTACGTACAGCATGTTTCCTGTTTCGCCCAAAATTCTGTTTGAATAAATGAATTATTTATGCTAATTTAAACTAGTTAATTTAGAAGAGTGTTTAATTAAGCATTAATAAACTATATATGTATTCATATGATACATTTTGGTGCTTACTATATTCTGCTATCAACCATAGACCGCCACGTGAATGCGCACTGCGTCAGCGCGAAAGAAATTTCAAGAACATGATATCTCAATTGCACTACGTCATCAGCACAAATATCCAGATTGATTAATGGAATTACTAATGGCATAGTCTTTTTACAGTGTTTTTGATACGCTAAAATCGATAACAAATCAATACCACTATTAGTCTTTTACGACCTTGTTAACCAGAAAGATTATACTAATATTAAGGTATCGCAAAATTTAGCAGACGACATCCGCCATCTTTGCTTACACCCTACAACCATGCAGGAAGTAACTGATAGTTTTTTTATGTAATCACTATGTACACTCGTTAATGAATAACAGTTGATTAGGCCTTATCTAGGTGTATACCTTTGCACGTATATCTTGCCCATTTCTGATAACATATTTGATCGCAATAGGAGGGTCAGATTTCTTGGCACAGAGTATATATACCTATAAAAACTAATAATTTGTGTGTAATAGTGTGGGCAGATAGCTCTGCGGTAACACCCTGGACTGCTAATCGAGAGATCAGGGGTTTGATACCCGTTCCACGCCGCTCATCCCTTGAACTCATTCCAAGAGTTTATATGTTGTATCAATAGGCAAGGTGCTTGCCACACCCACCTCAGTCCACCTAGCTGAAAATTGCGAATTTTCCGTTGATGTTTGAGAATGTTTGCTGGGGGAGTACAGCCAGGATCCAGTCAAGTCGGACACAAACCAAGTCGGACATAACTCTAGTCAAGTCGGTCACGGGGCTAGTCAACTCAGAATTATGATCTTGATACTTGACTTATATCTATGTCTGAGTTGACTAGCCCCGTGTGATTTGAATCGGGTTATGTCTGACTTGGTGTGTGTCCGACTTGACTGTGAACTATATAGCCGGTGTGGATAGGCATGTTGGAGTTGGATTGCGACTTCCATTCCTGTACTCTTTAAAGTGTCTTTGATAGCCATGTGTTAAAAGGGCACTATAAATCAATAAAATTTCATTTCATACTCCACCAGTATTATATACAAATTTCCTGTAAATCGCTGATGCGAGGCTCTGGGGGTTTGAATTGGCTTTACTTATTTGCATCATAGGGAAGTTTTGGTGCTACTTGATAATTCAATGTCACTCGCACGTACAAGATACCTATATTTTTATATTAGCCCACTACATGATAAATCTTTCTTAATATTCAAGCATGAAAATCCTGCTCATTTTCTATAGGGGAAGGCACGGGAAAAATCCTTAGTTTGTGTTGGTTCGAACTGGCAACCTCTCGTATGAAAGGCTGCGCTTTGACCCACAGCGCCACTAGCGTCAATGATAATGTTAATCAAATACTAAACTTGTATTTTTAATGACCATATGTATAAATGCATGTATTTATATGGATATTTAAAATATTCGAGTACTGTATTTCACTTTTTGCGGTTATATTTTTGTTATCCTCTAGAAATTCTAACGACAGTCTCTACAGTGCCAGTTACCCGTTGGTATTTTCTTCATACGAAGACAATCACAATGAAACCACCAATAGCACACTTTACATCATCACATTCAATCATTTGTTGACCCGAATCGCCTTGTTGGCAATAATACCATATGTCGTCTTTCTCATTGCTAATTGCCACGCAATGAAACATTTTGGAGCATGTCATGTGATTGTTTGTGAAACTGCCCTCTATCGGGATGGCTAACTTCCGGGTCAATTTTTTGCTGATTGTTTTAGGCAATAAAATACGCCATTAGCTGACTATTTGTATACAATAATTGCTTACATTCCGGTGAATTTTAAGCCTAATTATCCGTAGTATCCAACGAAATGATGAAATTAACAGTTTTGAACGCTGAAGCCATTTTGGTTCGACACTTTCTATTTTCTATCAAAATGACCACATACTCATCAATAGTTTCGTCGAGAACCTTGATTCGTCATTTTTACTCACATCGACGCTAAAATTGCAAGCGCAATAACCATGTGATTATTCGAGTAGATAGTAACCGTCCCGTGACCAAACGTAAATCGCAACATCTACCAAAGTTAAAACAAATAACACATACAGCGTGTGACTCACCTAGTAAAATTTCTGGGGGCAAGTTTTATTTTTCGATAAATTTAAAGTTACTGACCTCTTTCTTTGTTTGCTTTTCTTGTGTAAAAATCAAAAAAGCTGCCAACGGACAACTTATTTGTTCATTCATATGGACTTAAAGTGGCCACCATGTACCACACCTCACACCATCAATACTGTACACATCCGAGTGCGTTATTCATACCTCGACTAGTTACACGTATTTCTTGCACTTTATTCCTTCTTACTATTTGAAGTACATTGTATTTTTCAACCCTGCTACACTCTTAGATTTATGGCCTGAGTGAATAGAAGGTGTCTACGGTACTAAAAAAGAATTTCTTTTCATTTTCTTTTTTTCCACATGATCGACTTTAATTACACTGATCATGTGACGTAACCTGCGACGATTAAGCAGTTTTGATTTCCCCGTTCTACATTGTCGCCATGACAGGTACAAAGTTTGATTATTAGCACCGAGGTATGACATAGGCTATGAAATCAAACGCAGTTTATTTAATCAAAGTGTACTCAATAGCTTGGCTGTCAAACACACTTGACACAAGTGAAAGAAACTATTAGCCTTGGCTTATAATCGCTGATCTATTACAGACCTAAACTAACTGCAATAGAGATAAACCGCGGCAAGATAGAAACTGGAAGTCAGCCATTTTGCTGGGAAATAAATTTGATAGTTAATTTGCGTTAGCGACGATGTTATGTTAAATTCATTATGAAGTCACCATTAATTCGATCACTTTAACTGGTTTGAATCGCTCACGTATATTAATAAATGTTGTACCAATGGCAAATTTTGTAGTGTTTCATAGCCACAATGAAAACTAATAATAGAATGCGACTAATATTCTCGACATCTGAGGAATTTTTTTGTGGGGGAAACGATCAACCCTCTCTGTCTATGGCGATATATCATAGTTAATGGTTATTTACAATGGATGACGACATAGCGGGGAGATAAGCGACATAGAGACATACCCTCACAGCATCAGAAACAGCTACATCGGAGGGAAAAGCCCTAACAGCGCCACACTACAAGGATTACCCAGACTCACAGATGGCGCGAGAGTTTAAGGCACTTTCTGCCCGAATAATGACATAAATAGTATACTGGCTAGGGCTGGAATTGAACTAGCGTCTTTTGGATTTGAAGTCAAATGTTTTATCCACTACGCTAATTTCCCTTCATGTTCAACGTAAAGTGACCGTATGGTGGTATTATTTACAATGTTAGTACCCGGAGAGCTGCCTGGTTGTAGGCTGCGCGGCTGTAGTATAGTGAAATAATAGACGAATAAGAGAGTTGGAGAGTTTATCTTCTCGATCTTATAAATATCCGGAATATACAGATTATATTGCAAACGATTTACCTGTGATTTACCTGCGATTTACCAGCGATTTACGCATCCAGGAAAGCCCTGCATTGCACCTGATGAAGTATACTTGTATATGAAAGCTTTACTAGCGTTACGGTTGACTTTAACTTTTTGTATTTTATGATATGGCTTATACGGCAACCCACGCGTCTTTGCTATCTTCGTGTACCGTTGTCTTTGTCTCATTTGCCCATACGTACGTTCGCCGCGTGTTCTCTTCCGATGGGGAGCTTATCGAGCGTAATTATCTTGAGCAGGCAAAAAGGCGAAGAAAAAAGGGCAGAAATCCCTCAGTTTGGATGAATTTATGCGGGAAAGCGACGGAAGCAAACGGAGCGCGGGCAGCAACCAACTGGGAAGTTGGTACAGTCAGGTTGATGACGACGATGGTAGGTACCCTCGTTATTAGGTTAATGCATCCGCGGGGCGTAAATAAGCGGCGTCTATTTAAAACACGTCATTGATATTCCATGTACGGTATATGTTCACTCATTGTCATATTTATATTTAGGATTCGAGACATTTACCTATATCTGTTACAGGGAGATTTGCAATGCCAATAGAAATGCCTCTCTCCTGAATATTTTTCCAAATTTATCGTAAATTTCCCGAAATAGATTTTTTTGCTTGTTTGATTATCGAAGCTTTTGGACGATGCAGTGTGGGCAGGTGGGGTTTGTTTGTGCGCGGGGCACTGGATGTCTACAGCCAAGCAAAACAATAACACGGATTAATACGTATAAATACTTTCATCGAATCCATTAATGTAGTCCGACGTCAGACATAAAGAATTACAATGTAGTCTTTGTTGATGTGTGAACCCATAGAATGTGTTTTTGATGTCAAGCAGTCGCCTTGTCTTCTCGTTCTAATATCAAGATGGCCTCCTGTTTTGTCTTTTTCTCGTTTTTTTTTCAGGTGAGCGTCTTGAGGCCTCTTGGGCCTTCTGTTATGTTTTCCCAAAATGCCGACACACTGTTTGCGGGTATGCGGGTCTTAACCAGGGTAATGCATCTCAAATGGGTACCCGACTCAGTTTTAATATTCCATGCAGACTTTCAACACACTATATCATACATAGTCTATAGTCGCGTGTATAGCGAGTTAAAGGTAAAAACGGTAAAGGCGATGTTTTGGTGCTACTTTATAATTAAATGTCAGTCGCACGTACAACATTGCCCTGTTACATCCCGAAGATA